>JZLH01S0087585.1:10318-25075 GCA_001188425.1 Eucidaris tribuloides | reverse complement strand
GTAGAGTTAAATTCTTTTTTTTTTCTTTTGTTTACGAGGTGTCTTTTTTTCTGTGTTTTACTTTTAGATAACCTGACGACAGGAGCAATTTGTGGCACATCAAAGGTAAGCAGTTCGGTAGGGTTGATTTTTGATTGTCAGGACGTTTGTTCTCACTTCTCAGATTTTACTGATCAAATCTTCCACACAACAAGATAATGTTCCTTCAAGGTTTTCTTCTAGGTTTTAGTATTTGAGATTCTGTTTATATGTCCATTTTCAACAGACCACGCAATCTGCATTTGAATGCTTGTCGTTTAATAGGGGGGATGTTTCACTGGCTTTCCAAATCAAATTATTCGCTCAATGCCACACTTAAAGAGATCAAAATATTTCTTAAATGTGTTTATTTGGATTTTGCTTGCTTTTAAACACTTACTGCCACCATTTGTAGACCATTTTCCAAACTGGTTAAAGCGTTGTACACATAGCACAAAATAGCAGTGTCATTAGCTTTGATGTCTGATGTGGTGTTCTTCCACTAGTTTGCAACTTTATTTATATTCATATCTATTTCCCCGGGGGGGGGGGGGAGGGGGGGGGAGGGGGGGGGGAAGGGATGTGAGGTATCATGGCAAGAAGGGGTCGCCACAATTAAATGAGTTCTTCTTCATTAACTTAAACTAATATTTTGCCATTATGCTGTGCCATCTTTACAGTGAAAAAATCAAAATGTTTGAAGTCCCAGTAGAGTTTTAATAAATGGTAAAAAAAATTCCTTGCTGTTATATTTTTGATATAGTGCCCTGAAAATTGCTCACTCTGAAACTCTCATTTTTTTTTTTTTTTAGAAAATACTCAAAATGTAAAATGTTGTGTGTGGGGAGGGGAGGGGGACATTTCCCATAGGTAATGTATGTACCCCAGCAGTTCTCAGATAATTTAAACATCACATTTAGTAAATATAAACAATTTTCTGTAGGTTAATGTTGTTTTTCTGATGTCTAGGGGACAATAAAATAGTCCGGGGAAAGATTTACAAAAAAAAAGTTGTCTGATCGACCAAAACTATACTTGGGCTTTAAGAAATACACTACAACTACATTGTGTAGAGCAGTTAGAGAAAGACTGGGAACATACAGTTGAAAGAAATCAAGTTAGTTTGTCACTCTGCCATAATAATGTATAGTGAGATGTTGCAATTCTGCAACAGTTATATCATGAATTTGACTGCTATCACCATAAAATTATTTGAATTGATTTTCTATGCCTGTAGCTGTTGATTTGACTTTCATAAGAACCGAGTTGCCCCGACTGTTATTGGCCTGAAATTGGTCCAATTTGATTACCCGGCAACCAGTTGAAAATTCAGCTCCGCTAATTATCAAGAATTGCTTGACACAAACTGGTGTGAAGAAACACTGATTTGTCATGTAGGTGCAGCGTGAAGTGGGTGACCTCACTTTGCCTTTTTGACAAAGAAAAAAAGTAGCAACCAAGTTGTGATATGGCTGAATGACGTCATGTGACAATAACGAAGTGAGGGAAAAGTTCTGGAAGCCAGGAGTATTGATGGTTTGTTGTTTTTTATGTGCTGAGGGACAAGTGTAATTATACCGTGTTGCTTGGTGAACGGGTCGTCGGTTGAAACAAGAAAAGCACCATGCGGTTTCCTCAATTGTGCCGTTGATTACAGTTCTGGTCTGATTTCATTAAAAACCACAGCAGTGCATTTAATAGGGGAGTTGTATTGTAAGATGTAACAAAAAGGACTGCATACTGCACCGAGCTGCCCATACACTACTTCAATAATTGACTTTTTTTCCTCCCCTCTCTCCCTCGTACAGCTCTCTCTCCCCATCACAACTGAATTGTTACTGATGATAAATGACACTGTATTTAGCGCTAATCCAGCACCAATACATTTTGTTTTTGTTCATTTCCGCAACGACTAACCAGCCAAAAGTACCTTTGACTCCGCGGCTATATATATGCAATAGAGATGCGGTGCCTAATGAGCATGATGCCACGGATAGGCGGTTAAATTGGCCAACATTTAGAATGGCCGTTTGGGTCTTAAAGAACTATGAGGCATCGCGTTCCAAATTAACATGCACATATCTGGAAAGTAGGGAATCGCATAAGCCAGGAATTTGCAGAAAGTGTCTCCTCCTTTTTTTCCCCTTTCGATGCCGCGTCTCAGCTCCGAAGTCAAACGACGATCCGGTGTATTTGGAGGGTAATCTTTTCGGTAGCGGAGGCAAGCCAGTCATCGCCATCCATCTTGAAAATAATCACGCTTCATTCCATCTTAGCAAAACCTAGGATTAGGAAACCAAGGGCGACACGAATTACTCGTGCTATTTTCCCCTCTTGTTGGTGGGAAAAAATATAAATCACGCAACCCCACCTCATCTCCCCTCCCCCTTAAGAGTAGAGAAAGAAAATTAACGGCATCCTTATGGGCCTTACTGGCTGTTGGCAGGGAGAATTTGAAATATGTAATACATTAAAGATTGTGGCATCTTAATTGTTTGTTTGCTTGTACCTTACATGTCAATATAGCCATTACATTATAATGAAGGTAAATTTGCAATCTTTTTTCTCGAAAGTGCAGTGCCAAGTCAATTTAAATGATCCGCTGTACTTTCCTTAGAGGTGTATTATAGTGTTTTATCTTCGTAAGTAGGTTTTCTGATTGTTATGTTTTTGCATAACCTGTTCTATCGAGTCTGATTTTATTCATAACCACTCAATGATTATAAATAGTGTACCTTGAGTAAAAGTGCCACGGTAGTCATGTAATCTATGTACAATTTAAGCATGTAGTGCAGAGCAATATTTCAAATAAACGTGCAGATGAATATTATAGCACCTAGATTACCAATCTTGTGGAATGACTATTGCAATAAATTTTATCTTTTCTGAAATAGGTGGTTAATTTTGTTTGCACTCGTCGTAAATATTAAGAGATACGGTGTATTGTCCTCAGAAATTAACTTGTATGGGCGTATAACAGACTTGTTTACTACTAGCGTGTTGTCAAGGTTCACAATGTCTCAGAATAACACATAAAGTATAATCTTTGTAAATGCGATATGAACCCTACTGTCGTAATTACTATTTTGTTGATTTTTCACGAGGAAAATGATAGAAATTTCGATTGATGGATCAACAGAGTTGATGTAGATTTCAAGCAAATGGAAGATTTTTATGGAAAGTTTGCACAAAGAAAACGCAGTCATGTGGGTCGTTGATTAGTGCCATATTTGTGTTTAAGTTTTATTACATGAGAGAATATAACCTTGATAAGGACACCGTTAATTGTGAAGCAATTAGTGAGTACAAAGGTTGAGATAAGGGCTGTAAACGAGTGGCGATAACACGGTGACAATAGCCCAGCATTAAAGTTTTATTTCATATCTTTGAAAATCTTGATAATAAGGCCCAACCACTGTCCTCCAAGAAGCGTAATAATGTTTGTTAACCGCAGCGGGTATGAAATTATAATCTGGGGAATTAATGAGGGCTTGATTATTGCATGCCTTTGTTGAATGACTGTGCAAGGTGACACCTATAGGTTCTGTATTGGAGTGCATGCGGCTAAGTCAAGAATACCAAATATTGCAGGAGAATCAGCAATATTGGGCTTGAATTGGGTATGTACTAAAAAATATGAAGGATTTAAGTAGTAAGAGAAGTGTGTTAGCTTTGATACAAAACTATAAACCTGATATTGAGAAGGTAGATTGTTTACTATTGCACTAATTGTAAGTATGTCTTTCTTTTTAGTAATCATGCTAGTGCATTCATGCTTGTAAGATGGGCAGTGCATCAACTAACCCTTCCCGTCCTAGTCTCAGAATATTACACACAAAGTCAATGGAGATTTATTTCAGTGGTACCTGACTACTTGTAAATCAAATAAATCCCTTTTTTTTTTGGTAAAAAAAAAAAATGATCGTCAACCGTGACTGGGAATGTGCACAATGGCACTAGGATTGCACAAATGATGATTATTTTTAAATCTCAGAAATTGTTTTTTTTTTAATTACATAAAAAGGGTGCTTTAGTTTATTCACATCAGTGGTATTGAACTGTAGCATCCGATATTGTTATGTTTGTGTATGTCACACGACCAAATTGTACTACAACTACATACAACTACATTATACAGTGTGTGACTAGTATCACACGAAGTTGAGTATCGAGAAAATCTGAGAAAAGTCACTTCACTATACTGTGTAAGCTGATTTAAACCTATTCTATACACAGACACAAACAGCAATCCATTCATGTAGAAGCAGCAGGACTAGAACTTGTCATCTATATATAGCTCTGTGATTATCCCAGCAACACTTTTGACATTTAATTAGATGATGAAAAGTTCATTATTATTATGTTTCCTCTCTCTCTTTTAATCTCTTGGCAGATGGTGGTTGTGTTTTCATGATTTTTCTCCTCATTACTCATGTGTGACACAAGATTTTAATTAATGTGACAACAGTTTCACTGCCATGCGAAGTGATGGCTCAGCATTATTTAATTGAGACGACTGGATTTTTGGTATGGGTAGATTTTTTGTGGTGGTTTGGATTTACCAAACTTGAATAATGAAAGTAGAAAGAAGTATGATTAAAATAGAAATTTTTAGTACTTTCTACTTTCTATTTCACTAAATTCTAGGTAAAAGTGTATGACACGTATATACTGGATCGCAGGGAATCAAAATAAATTTACGTATGTGACAGTATGGGGGCACATATTAACTACTGTTATAGTGCTGTCCATTCTTTTTGTCTGCAGATTACATCCCTTAAAGCCCAAGTTTAGTTTTGGGGATTTTTTGTTATTTGAAAGCTTTATGCCCCAAAGTCATAACCTGCAATAATAGATTCTGAATGTCTGTAGTTTTTTTGTAATTATTGAATGAAAAATCTCGTGTGAACCACCCCAAAATTTTACATTATAGCATCTTAAGGGTTAAAAGGATTTAAGGTTACATGTGTTATACCTCATCTGAAAGAGCAGACTCGGCTCTTTCAGATGAGGTATAACTCATTTAACTTTTTTTTGTCTTTGATTTTTTTTTTTAAATTAATTAATGAAAAATGTCGGGGGGGGGGGGACCCCCGACATTTTTGACCATATTTTACATTACAGCATCCAAAGGGTTAAAAATGTTATATGAGTAATACCTCATCTGAAAGAGCTGCGTCTGCTCTTTCAGATGAGGTATAACACATGTAACTTAAAGGTGACGTCAACGTGCACAGGCCGTTCCAAAATTGTCCGATCAGCCGTTAGCCGAGGGTCGCGCCGAGGTTAGCCGTTTAACCAATCAGTGCGCTCCGCTGGTCTTGCGATGGTACACATAATCGCGATTCGCAATTTGAGCAAAATTTAAACTCACGGAAAGACAACATTCTGGTAACATGTCGTAATTAGTTTTTCTTATAAAACAACAAATTCATGATGTATGGATCTCAAACTTTCAACACACCATTTGTAAGTACTAAACTACCGTTTGGTATAAAAATGAACTTAATGAAGGGAAGTAATGGACTTGCAAATCCCTGACACAATCTTTAAAGCCACTGGCTAACATTTACCACAGTTAAAATAATGTGAGCTGCATAATCCTCCATGCTCCAAGTGTCTTTGATAAAGTCTAAAAATAAAGCCCTGAAAAAATTGTATTTCAAAATGATTATTTAGTGCTTCAAAAAGGTGAAAACCGTAAGTTGATCGAATTCACCAGCCCATTTCCTCCCATAGACTTACTGTGTGTGGATCTAGGCTATTTTTTACTCGCCCCGAGTACTAATTGTTTATTCATTCATATCTTACCAGTGGCAGCATAAATTTCCAAATTTTTGTATTCTAGGGAGTCTACTTGTCCATTCAAACACTCCTATGTTGCTTAGATAGCAAAGTTTGACAATTTTTTAATTTGAAGTTCCACAATGTTAGCCTGTTATTCTAAGTTTAAAATGTCATACTAGTAGCTTTAATTTTTGGCTACCATGCCTGACTTAAGGGATGTAATCTGCAGACAAAAAGAATGGACAGCACTATAACAGTAGTTAATATGTGCCCCCATACTGTCACATACGTAAATTTATTTTGATTCCCTGCGATCCAGTATATACGTGTCATACACTTTTACCTAGAATTTAGTGAAATAGAAAGTAGAAAGTACTAAAAATTTCTATTTCAATCATACTTCTTTTCTACTTTCATTATTCAAGTTTGGTAAATCCAAACCACCACAAAAATATCTACCCATACCAAAAATCCAGTCGTCTCAATTAAATAATGCTGAGCCATCACTTCGCATGGCAGTGAAACTGTTGTCACATTAATTAAAATCTTGTGTCACACATGAGTAATGAGGAGAAAAATCATGAAAACACAACCACCATCTGCCAAGAGATTAAAAGAGAGAGAGGAAACATAATAATAATGAACTTTTCATCATCTAATTAAATGTCAAAAGTGTTGCTGGGATAATCACAGAGCTATATTAGATGACAAGTTCTAGTCCTGCTGCTTCTACATGAATGGATTGCTGTTTGTGTCTGTGTATAGAATAGGTTTAAATCAGCTTACACAGTATAGTGAAGTGACTTTTCTCAGATTTTCTCTGATACTCAACTTCGTGTGATACTAGTCACACACTGTATAATGTAGTTGTATGTAGTTGTAGTACAATTTGGTCGTGCGACATACACAAACATAACAATATCGGATGCTACAGTTCAATACCACTGATGTGAATAAACTAAAGCACCCTTTTTATCTAATTAAAAAAAAAACAATTTCTGAGATTTAAAAATAATCGTCCATTTGTGCAATCCTAGTGCCATTGTGCACATTCCCAGTCACAGTTGACGATCATTTTTTTTTTTACCAAAAAAAAGGGGATTTATTTGATTTACAAGTAGTCAGGTACCACTGAAATAAATCTCCATTGACTTTGTGTGTAATATTCTGAGACTAGGACTGGAAGGGTTAGTTGATGCACTGCCCATCTTACAAGCATGAATGCACTAGCATGATTACTAAAAAGAAAGACATACTTACAATTAGTGCAATAGTAACAATCTACCTTCTCAATATCAGGTTTATAGTTTTGTATCAAAGCTAACACACTTCTCTTACTACTTAAATCCTTCATATTTTTTAGTACATACCCAATTCAAGCCCAATATTGCTGATTCTCCTGCAATATTTGGTATTCTTGACTTAGCCGCATGGCACTCCAATACAGAACCTATAGGTGTCACCTTGCACAGTCATTCAACAAAGGCATGCAATAATCAAGCCCCTCATTAATTCCCCAGATTATAATTTCATACCCGCTGCGGTTAACAAACATTATTACGCTTCTTGGAGGACAGTGGTTGGGCCTTATTATCAAGATTTTCAAAGATATGAAATAAAACTTTAATGCTGGGCTATTGTCACCGTGTTATCGCCACTCGTTTACAGCCCTTATCTCAACCTTTGTACTCACTAATTGCTTCACTAAATTAACGGTGTCCTTATCAAGGTTATATTTCTCAATGTAATAAAACTTAAAACACAAATATGGCACTAATCAACGACCCACATGACTGCGTTTTCTTTGTGCAAACTTTCCATAAAAATCTTCCATTTGCTTGAAATCTACATCAACTCTGTTGATCCATCAATCGAAAATTTCTATCATTTTCCTCGTGGAAATCAACAAAATAGTAATTACGACAGTAGGGGTTCATATCGCATTTACAAAGATTATACTTTATGTGTTATTCTGAGACATTGTGAACCTTGACAACACGCTAGTAGTAAACAAGTCTGTTATACGCCCATACAAGTTAATTTCTGTAGGACAATACACCGTATCTCTTAATATTTATGACGAGTGCAAACAAAATTAACCACCTATTTCAGAAAAGATAAAATTTATTGCAATAGTCATTCCACAAGATTGGTAATCTAGGTGCTATATATTTCATCTGCACGTTTTATTTGAAAATATTGCTCTGCACTACATGCTTAAATTGTACATAGATTACATGACTACCGTGGCACTTTTACTCAAGGTACACTATTTATAATCATTGAGTGGTTATGAATAAAATCAGACTCGATAGAACAGGTTATGCAAAAACATAACAATCAGAAAACCTACTTACGGAGATAAAACACTATAATACACCTCTAAGGAAAAGTACAGCGGATCATTTAAATTGACTTGGCAACTGCACTTTCGAGAAAAAGATTGCAAATTTACCTTCATTATAATGTAATGAGCTATATTGACATGTAAGGTACAAGCAAACAAACAATTAAGATGCCACAATCTTTAATGTATTACATATTTCAAATTCTCCCTGCCAACAGCCAGTAAGGCCCATAAGGCATGCCGTTAATTTTCTTTCTCTACTCTTAAGGGGGAGGGGAGATGAGGTGGGGTTGCGTGATTTATATTTTTTCCCACCAACAAGAGGGGAAAATAGCACGAGTAATTCGTGTCGCCCTTGGTTTCCTAATCCCTAGGTTTTGCTAAGATGGGAATGAAGCGCTGATTATTTTCAAGATGGATGGCGATGACTGGCTTTGCCTCCGCTACCGAAAAGATTACCCTCCAAATACACCGGATCGTCGTTTGACTTCGGAGCTGAGACGCGGCATCGAAAGGGGAAAAAAAGGAGGAGACACTTTCTGCAAATTCCTGGCTTATGCGATTCCTACTTTCCAGATATGTGCATGGTTAATTTGGAACGCGATGCCTCATAGTTCTTAAGACCCAAACGGCCATTCTAAATGTTGGCCAATTTAACCGCCTATCCGTGGCATCATGCTCATTAGGCACCGCATCTCTATTGCATATATATAGCCGCGGAGTCAAAGGTACTTTTGGCTGGTTAGTCGTTGCGGAAATGAACAAAAACAAAATGTATTGGTGCTGGATTAGCGCTAAATACAGTGTCATTTATCATACAGTAACAATTCAGTTGTGATGGGGAGAGAGAGCTGTACGAGGGAGAGAGGGGAGGAAAAAAAGTCAATTATGAAGTAGTGTATGGGCAGCTCGGTGCAGTATGCAGTCCTTTTTGTTACATCTTACAATACAACTCCCCTATTAAATGCACTGCTGTGGTTTTTAATGAAATCAGACCAGAACTGTAATCAACGGCACAATTGAGGAAACCGCATGGGTGCTTTTCTTGTTTCAACCGACGACCCCGTTCACCAAGCAACACGGTATAATTACACTTGTCCCTCAGCACATAAAAAAACACAAACCATCAATACTCCTGGCTTCCAGAACTTTTCCCTCACTTCGTTATCGTCACATGACGTCATTCAGCCAATCACAACTTGGTTGCTACTTTTTTTCTTTGTCAAAAAGGCAAAGTGAGGTCACCCACTTCACGCTGCACCTACATGACCAATCAGTGTTTCTTCACACCAGTTTGTGTCAAGCAATTCTTGATAATTAGCGGAGCTGAATTTTCAACTGGTTGCCGGGTAATCAAATTGGACCAATTTCAGGCCAATAACAGTCGGGGCAACTCGGTTCTTATGAAAGTCAAATCAACAGCTACAGGCATAGAAAATCAATTCAAATAATTTTATGGTGATAGCAGTCAAATTCATGCATATAACTGTTGCAAGAATTGCAACATCTCACTATACATAATTATGGCAGAGTGACAAACTAACTTGATTTCTTTCAACTGTATGTTCCCAGTCTTTTCTCTAACTGCTCTACACATATGTAGTAGTAGTGTATTTCTTAAAGCCCAAGTATAGTTTTGGTCGATCAGACAACTTTTTTTTTGTAAATCTTTCCCCGGACTATTTTATTGTCCCCTAGACATCAGAAAACAACATTAAACCTACAGAAAATTGTTTATATTTACTAAATGTGATGTTTAAATTATCTGAGAACTGGCTGGGGTACATACATTACCTATGGGAAATGTCCCCCTCCCCTCCCCCACACACACATTTTACATTTTGAGTATTTTCTAAAAAAAAAAAAAATGAGAGTTTCAGAGTGAGCAATTTTCAGGGCACTATATGAAAAATATAACAGCAAGGAATTTTTTTTACCATTTATTAAAACTCTACTGGGACTTCAAACATTTTGATTTTTTCACTGTAAAGATGGCACAGCATAATGGCAAAATATTAGTTTAAGTTAATGAAGAAGAACTCATTTAATTGTGGCGACCCCTTCTTGCCATGATACCTCACATCCCTTCCCCTCTTCCCCCTCCCCCCCCCCCCCCGGGGAAATAGATATGAATATAATAAAGTTGCAAACTAGTGGAAGAACACACACATCAGACATCAAAGCTAATGACACTGCTATTTTGTGCTATGTGTACAACGCTTTAACCAGTTTGGAAAATGGTCTACAAATGGTGGCAGTAAGTGTTTAAAAGCAAGCAAAAATCCAAATAAACACATTTAAGAAATATTTTGATCTCTTTAAGTGTGGCATTGAGCGAATAATTTGATTTGGAAAGCCCAGTGAAACATCCCCCCTATTAAACGGACAAGCATTCAAATGCAGATTGCGTGGTCTGTTGAAAATGGACATATAAACAGGATCTCAAATACTAAAACCTAGAAGAAAACCTTGAAGGAACATTATCTTGTTGTGTGGAAGATTTGATCAGTAAAATCTGAGAAGTGAGAACAAACGTCCTGACAATCACAAATCAACCTACCGAACTGCTTACCTTTGATGTGCCACAAATTGGCTCCTGTCGTCAAGGTTATCTAAAAGTAAAAACACAGAAAAGAGACACCTCGTAAACAAAAGAATAAAAAAAAGAATTCCATTATTTCAAATGCCCCAAAAACTATAATTCCTAGAAAGAAAAATAACAGGGTAATCTGAAGACCTTAACAAGTTTTTGAAATCTTGCTTTACAGAATCACCTGAACATTTGTGCCCATTGCCAACCACAACAAGCAACAGAATAATCCTTTTTCTTCTTGCAATAAAACCGGGAGGCTGTTAAGAGATCACATTTTCATCTCTTTTGTGACAATTTAAGATACTTATTCTAAGGCACCCCAAAAACATTCAAAATAACAAGCTTTAGTTTCAACAACCAAAAATTTTAAATGGAGATATGGATACATCCATAACTACTTTAAAAAGGTGACTATATTTTATTGAAAATAACCCACAACCCTTACCTTCACACAAAGCATAAATGCTACAATAGATAATCATATAATCAACTTTTATAACACATTATATTTCAATAATTTACAAAATATTCAAGTAGTTTACTTGTTTTTATTCTTACATTATATATTCAGGACTTCATCACCAATTGTGAGGTAATATGTTGATATATCTGGTGGCAAATAAAACATATTCCTAGACTTAACCCTCTCCTTACCATGGCAACAGGCTTGGCTACACTTTGCAGATGATACTCTGAGTATGCCACTGAAAGGGTTAAATCCCCTTTTTTCAAGACAACCTGTACATTGCATCTAGTACATTAGTTTTTGACATCACATGATTATTAACGAGATTCAAATGGTGATTTGTATTTTGTTATCCTGCATACATTTGCTACTTATGGAGATTGTGCTAGCCAACCCCAGCAATAGGTGTGTGCATACCTAAAAGTCTGAACAAATATATATCAACACAATTCAATGGGTTATATGTTGATAGTTTGATGTTTTTCTTTGCCTTTTTCAAATTGTAAGGGCTATTCTGTAAATACAGCATTACAAATAACAAAGTTTACAAAAACAGATCCATTACTATACAACATTTTTGCAATCAACTCAACCATACACACATGGTGTGGAGTGAGGGTGAGGGAGAGGGGAATAATGCAGTCTAGGGTTTGTTGAAAATCAGGTCAGAAAAAGGGCAAAGGGTTTTATCAACATATCATCTCGATTAAACTTTTCCAAAAGAACCCTTTCCCCCTTGATACAAGAAAAAAAGATTTGCAGATATTCTGAACTTCAAACCTACTTTTGCGACACACAACTTTTTACATCACCACAGCTACAAGTATCAGAAACTATTCATGCAAAATAATTGCAGAAGGGAAAAGTTTCAAAGTTTAGTTCAATAAATTAATTGCACCATTGGGATAAGTCAGTACATAATAAAACATGCCAGAGAATATGACTAACATGTGAAGCTGGGGTAGGAAAGACAAATTCAGAATTTTAGTATAATAGTTGCTGTACAGCTGAATTCCAGAATGTTAAATGTGTGGCAAGAGGCAACAGGTTAAGCATTCTCAAAGAATGCAATGATCTGCTTGTCCTATAACCCCCTCCATCCCCACCTGCCCCCCCCCCCACCAATAGAAACAAAAGTTACTCTTAGTGACCTTGACACTGGATGAGCATTAAATCTAATACCCTTATTTTTGTGGAGTTTGAGCCGAGAAGGCTTAATTGGCATCCAAGTATGACGTAGGAGCAAAGAGCTGCCCCCAATCTGACATCTGTACACATTAGTTTTGTTTCAGCTTCCAGAATGATGGAATAACTATTTGGTCCTCGATAAGCAAATTGTTCTCTCTTTCCCCCGCTAACAGGAATGGAATGCAAAGTCAATGCTTAGAGACACATTACTCTGGCTGAGATCGACGAACACTCTGGTAAGGAACTAAATTGGAGTGTCAGATCCCTGATGTCAAACACAGAGTGCATCAAACTTGGCCGGCCTTAATAGATGACGCAGAAAATTTTGCAATTTAAATAAAAAAGAGAGATGAAGTACAGAGCGTGGCTATAATTCAGGATTGCAGACTCCCCCTGCATTGTTACGGCTTTGTGTCGCTAAATAGTGGATGTGAAGACGGCTCACCTCGCGTTTAAAAAGATGCAACAGCACGGAAATCTCATCAACACTTCTGAAATAAAATCGGAATCTGGATGCAGAAATCTTATCACGCAAAGAAAATATGCTTAAAATCGAGGCAAAGGCAAAGACTATCGATTGTCGTTTTCTTGTCGCGCAACAAAAAGTGAACAAACACAGCAAAAATATTCAGCGTTCATTTGTCAAATTATTCAATTCATCAACAGGAACTGTGTCAAACCAGCGGCTGAAAAAAGATGATTGTACAAGGGGAGAAATTGGAAACCGTTTTTTGATTTCATTAAGTTCTTCCATCGAGCCAGGTGCTCCAATCTTGGTCGTAATGAAATTTCTATCTCAAAATTAAATTCTGATTGCGAGTTATATTCAGCTGCACTTTTTATGAGCTAAGATATATGAGGTTATTGTTTTTTTCCTCAGCGATGTGTTTTTCTTCTATGCTCCCCTCTGAAATGAGTTATAGGCAAGCTTCCCGATATGTATCTGAAGCACATTATTTGGTTTTCACCGCCAAATCTATCCCATCCACCAATGTTATGCACCTTACATTAAGTTGCACTTTCGGACCAAGTTAAGAGGTTTCTTTTGATTATTTTTGAAGATTCTGCAAAATTGTTTTTCACATAATCAGAATAGAAAGCTTCGCGTGCTTCCCAATTATCTGGTCGCTTGGACTCCTACTTCTCGTATCTTGTAATTTCATTTTCTGATCATAGACCTAGCAGTCATATCATTTTTGTTTAAGGCAAGCATGCATAGGCATGTTGTTGTTATTAGACCGAACTCGGGGGCACATCGTTTATAATTGTGGATAGATATAGGCATCAGAGATTTGTTAAGTTGTTTCCAGGATGACGTTGAGCCTGTGCACGGATTTTAATATTGTTCTCAGTTATTATCTTCGTCTTTTACTGACCTCTTAGACATACCGTTATTACATAGAAAAGATTTTATGAATCCATATTGGTTTTGGCATTACCATAGATTTACATCACACAGCATTTACTCTTTATTTTTGTTTACTCATTCTTTTATTAATCAAAATTCATTAACTGCGGTTGATAAAGGTCATTCAGATATATACTTTTTGAATTAAGTTGTTTGCATCTTTTATGAACTTGACCTTGTTTTAAAAGCTCTACCAGTATCAGCACTGTTGACACCGCATATCACAGCACTCTAACGGACATTTATAGATAAAATTTAACAATGTTAGTTTCAAGTTTAAACAATTCTAAGCTACATAATCCTTCATACTATGTGTGACTCTGATAAGGCCCAAAAATGAAACCCTCAAAAAAGAACATTCTTCAAAATAATTACTGTGCTTTTAAAAGGTGAAATTCAATGAGCGACCATTCCAGTTTTCCCTGATAAATTGCTGCAGGTATCATAGACTTTTTGTCCATCAGACTTTAAGTCATATGCTGAAATTCATCTATATTGTATATTTTGCCAGTGACAGTATAACTTTCAACATTTTATTGTTATACGGTGTTTATTTCTCCATTTAAATACTGTCACTATTATGAAAGTCAGATGTCAAAGTTTGACAAATTTTTAAATGACCAGGACTGACCCCTTCCATTTTGCGACTGTTCCCCATCATTGGTTGATTTTAAGTTAGTGTTAGTGATAATGTTAGTTAAACCGAGCTCAAAACATGACTCAGATAAACGACCACTATCAATACTGTAATTTAACACTAGTGTTAACACCAACATGATGTCACAGGTCACAAACCACCATGTTCAACAGACATTAAAACAACGATCAACCAAATTATATTTTATTTTATTATAAAATGAACACAGTCTTACAAATCATATACTCTCCTCTTGATATTGAGTATTTGATTCATTTCTTTCAAGTCTTAACACTGTCACCATGTAGTTCTT
>JZLH01S0087564.1:25009-39418 GCA_001188425.1 Eucidaris tribuloides | reverse complement strand
GTATAAACACCTTCAGTGATTGCTATAGTAATATCTGTTGTTACGCCTGACAAGATTTCATTTTTGTGGATTTGAAATGGGTTCTTTGTAAAATTATATTTATTTTGTGTGTAATGATTGATTATGTAAGCAACGCTGTTTACGAATGTTTTTTTTTTTAATACATTACCACAAAATTGCCGTTTTTACCAAATATTAATACTGTGTATAATTTTCTATTCCCAGAAGAAAAAACAGTAAAACAACAAATACCTCAAACAAATATAAGTTTATTGTTTCCAGCTTTGCTGTTGCTTTTCTATCTGCCGCTCATCAATAATTGATGGGCCACCGTGGAAATAATGTTCGTCTCCAGCCCTATAAAAAGAAAGACTACGCACTGCTTGGTATCCTAGGCTTATTTCCCCCCCCCAAAAAAAAAAAAATATCGTGGAATAAAAATCAATACATCCCTCCTCTCCCTTCCATTCGTAATCTTTTTAAAAATTAGCATACAATAAACATGAGTTTTAGATTAACAATAGTACCTAACCTTTCGTTTGTCAGTTGGGAAACAGCAAATAAATACAACAAAAAATAATCAATATTGGACACCCCCCCCCCGCTGTCTGGCTTGATTGCCCCCAAAGAGAATTATCCCTATCCAAACTAGCTGATTACCTTTGATTTCCTTCTCAGAAATAACTTGATTAAACAAGATTAGAGCAATCACTTCTGTACCCCATCCCCACCCCACACCTCACACACCACACACATACCACACCACCACACATCACACCAACACACCCACAAACACACACACACACACACACACACAACAACACACACACACAACACACACACACATACGACACTCACACCAACAAACAACAAACACCCACGCACACACAAACACGCACACATGCACACACAAAACATATGTGCCCTTTTTCTGTGTCAGACAATTTGGAATGATTATGATATATGATTTTATCCCAAATGAAGGATGTATTTCGTAGAAACAGATAAGATATATTTCATTTTGTCAATTTACATGCTCTCACCAGCATTCCCTACGCCGTTTGTACATATAAACCTACCAGTTAGTAGCAGTTTTATTTTTTTAAGCAGTAAGGCAAAAAGCCTCCCCTCTATTATACATTGTACTACAGTCAGTAACCAGTCTTTTCCCTTAATTTTAATCTTGTTTGCTCTTGAAGTATTAGGTATGCGAGGAAAAACTGCCAATCAAGATAGTTGCAGCGTCACGGACCATTACACTATGGAGCAAATAGTGCGGTCAGTGCACAACGATATACATTAGATTGATAAACCAGACAAATGAATTGTATCGTTTGTAGATCTGAAGATTTATTGATGGATTCGAAAGACAATGATTACAAGAATTTAAACACGAGCATTTATTGTACAATGGCATGTAACTCAAAAGATTTAATGCAATGAATATGCATATGAATGAAACTATTTCTTTGAGAAATGTAAATTTAAGCATACGTTTTTACACAATGCTTGATGACAAAATATACCGTAAGCGCAATATTTGATCAATAAAGACTTTACGACTGATAAGATCAATATCTTAATTGCGAAGCATGCGATGTCTATAATCATTAGAAATTTTCAAAAAAAGATACACCAACTATATGAGTATTTTCTTTTAACAGAAATGATTTTCTCGATGTCTCAAGAGATTTCTGTCCATGTCATTGAAAGGGTTTCTTTTTTTAAAATTTTCTCGCCTCTTATAGTCAGCTGATCTTCGCCTATAAACCACAGTTGTAAACTGTTAAATCGTAAAATTTAATGTAAGATTAATTGGAATCTATCAAAAAGTGTGGACGGAATGAACAAATTGATAGACTTTCTTAACCAGAAAACATTGTCTGCAAATAGTTAAAATATAATTACAGAAAACTAAACCAACTTGTAAGGACATACCCGAAAGTTATGTTTCCAGCTTGAAAACAGTTGTAAGTACACTTTGAGATTTTCTGTTGAAGTGACGATTCTATAAACTGTTGTCATAGACTTTGCGAAAAGAAAAAATACAGTTTTGAAAAAAAGTTCTGAACTGTGCCTCACTCTAACAATCTTTTGTTGAAGACTGTTATTACTTAATCTTACCCATAATATTTCAAAATGATTATGCACTTGCTTTTTTATACAGCCCTGTGTCTTAAAAAAATTGTGCAATTAAAACCGCCCTCTTTGGTAATTGAAAATACTCTTGTGGCATGATGCTTACGTCAACGTGAAGTTGCATAGTCTTAGCTTTCAAATACGTTAGTTTTGTTTAATTTGCCTTGTCTAATCTAGATAGTTAATTTTAATAAGAAAGGGTAAAATTGCGATTGGTGCACTTTTCTACAGGTCTCGAGTAAGTGTGACACAATTGTGATTCAACCTCTTTGTTGGTTGACAACATATCTCAGAGATTAAAACAAGCAAATTGAACCAGAACAGAATGGCATTTGGAAGCTTAAGACTTTGCCGTTGACCGGTTGATGTAAGCATAATGTCACCAGAGTATTTTCTAATTGCGAGGGAGCTTTTACTCGCAGATTTTTTTGAAGGCATGCTCCGCACGTCTCACAAAATTGTTCAAGTAAAAACGCCCTCTTTTGACAGTAGAAAATACTGCTGATGACACATGTTTCGTCTTTATTTTTAATTACTGTCCTGTTTCTGTTCAATTTGCCTGTATTTTAATCTCAGATATCTTGTAAACCATAAAACTAGTTTTGAATCACAAGCTGTGTCACTTTACGGAAAGAGGGCTGAGCTATACTGATGTAGTATAAGGCCACATTTGTTATTTGTTAGCTTTTACGTTTGCTTAACTTAACATATTCAGGATCAAAACAAGCAAAACTTAAGAGAAACAAACGGCCACAGCATCAACGACGTTAAGCTAAGCTATGCCTTGATGGCTGATGTAGCATGACGTCACAAAGATGTTCTTTCATTACCTAGAGGGCGCTTTTTACGTTGCACAATTATTTTATGAGACACACTGTAGATGCAGAAAAGATATTTCAAACAGAGGCCCTTTTTTTTTTTGTGACAAAAAGCTCAGATGCACTCTGCTGTAAGATTTCTTTTGTCGAACATCTTTCTACAAATTTGTATTTATAATTACTTTAAAACAGACTTTCTAAAAGAAGTTGGATGCTCAACTACTAAATTTCTTCTTTTAAATATCATTTTCACTATACTGAGCACAAATTTAAGATAGAATACATATTTCCCCAAACCTCGTTTTATTTCTAAAAAAAATTAAGCGACTTTATTCTAGGACCTTCTTGTTTCAGCACATTTCTACTCATTAATATTCATAAAACGCAGACGTATAGGTAGAAAAACTCACGTCTGATAAAAGTTTCTCAAGTTCAATACCTTTATTGCGTGTCTCAAAAAATGTGCACGTTGAAAACACCCTCTTTCGGCAATTAGAATTTACTCTCGTGAACATGATGTTAACATCATCGTCAGAGCATAGTCTTGCTTTCAAAAGCCGTATATTTTGGTTCAATTCGTTTTGTCTTAATCTGGAGATATGATAATCTAAATAAGAAAGGAAAAATTGCATTGTCCTTTTACTAAATCCCTTGTAAAATTACACAATTGTGATTCCACCATTACTGTTGTTTACTCTTTATATTTGAGATTAAAACAAGCAATTGAACAAAAACAAATGCATTTGAAAGCTAAACTTCGCTTCTGATGGTGATGCAGCATTCATGTCACCAGGGTATTGTTCTCATTTGCCCGAAGAGGCGCGTTTCACTTGCAATTTTTTGAGACATGCTGCAAGCACGTCACAAAATTGATTCAAAGAAAAGCGCCCTCTTTGACAGTTAGAAATTTACATTGTGGACACATGTTTTACGTTCAATATTAGGGCAACTTCTTAGCTTTAAGATGCTGTTTTGTTTTTGTTGAATTTGCTTTGTTTTAGATCTCGAATATCTTTGTAAAACAAAACGCGAATCACAATTGTGTCATTTTTACGGGAAGAGGCCTCAAGCTACTTATGGCCTGTGTAAAAGTTGACACATTTTGTTTACCCTTTCGTGGTTAAACTAAACATATCTTCAGGATTAAAACAAGAGAACTAAAGAACAAACTGGCATTTGATAGCTAAGATTATGCCGCTCTGATGGTGATGTAAGATGACGTCACTAAATGTTTCTTTTCTTACCTAAGAGGCACTTTTGACTTGCACAATTTTTTTTTTAGACACACTGTTTATAATCCATAAAAATTCACCACATAGTTCAGGTGAAGACATTTGTGAAAATGTTCGATGACGTATGACCCCTGACCATTCAAAGGGGGGGGAAAAAAATTTTTTTGTCCAAAGTATAGGTTGTGTCTTGCCCTTTTGTTTCCACCCGTAGTCCTTGTTCTTATACAATTTCTTCTTTTTGTTTGTTTTCCCTAGCGAACAGATACATGGAGACTAATCCGAAACATAATCCTTTTTTACCATGTTCACTGCACCATTCGAATTAAAAAGTGACACCTGACGGTGGCACAAGAGTAACCAACATATCTGAGCTTTGCTCTTTCTTCTTCCGCGGACACTGCCGTTCAGGTTTCGTTTTGTTAGACTCATGTGAGCACCACAGTCTCCAATGTTACATATTTGGCTGACGCGGGAACATGGGCTGACTCATCGTGATGGGTAGGATGGATGGAACGCCTGCCCTTCAGAACAAATCTGCAGTCTCGATGATAAATGATAGAAGAAATTCTAGACTATATAGGAATGAAGCTTTTAAACGATAAAAAATACTTCCAGCCAACTCGCCTAGATAACAATGAACGAAGACTGTTGATATTGCACCACGGCAGCGTTCGCGCAATTGCGTACGTTTATAGCATATACCCCGAGTGGGTTACATAGAAAATAAATATCACTAGGTGCCACCGCTGTTGTTAACTGTAACTCAAATTTTTCCGTTGTGGTCCCAAAATTGCCACACATGGGACAATTATACTTTGTTAAAAGTAATGCATGAGTGTTGTTTCATGCAGTCGTAGCTCAAAGAATAGCTCTTCATTCACTCTTTCTAACAAAATTATACTGATATTGCTCCAAAATCCAAATGGCTAGTTTACCAATGACCTCGACATATAAATTAAAAACTGAAGGACTCATTGCTTCAACATTTTTTCAAAATCTGGTTTCTGCCCAGTGTCTTGAACAAAACTTTGCTCGCAGGTTGGCTGACTGCGCGATCATTCAATCCACCAGTTGGCCAGGGCAACTCTGTTGTTTTTTTCAGTAGAGGGCGTTATTGTGTATAGCTTTGCTGGGCCACATTACACAGTGGTGTGAAATTGCGGGGAATGACAGGGAAAATAAAACAGCTGCGTACCGCATTTCGATCTCAACTGCCGGATGACTTCTCGCGATTCCACAGCTGTCATTTTTGTAATTGTTTTGTCTAATCATCCGCAGTAATGATTCTTTGGAGATTTCATATTTTTAAGTTGTCATTTGATTTGACATTATAATCACACCCATGACTACATCCGCAAGGATTGACAAATTTCGGGGTTCATCTGTAGCATACGTACAATCGAGTACGCGGGACTAAGCCACCCCAGGTCAGGCTTGATAAGGTGCCTTTACTCTCGTAATGCTGTTATAGTATGTGCAATTTAATGTACAATAGATATAATAATAAAGGGCGAAAAATGAAAGTGAACACACTTCAGATTCGAATCGGCGCCATTTGTAGTAATTTTCGGAGCCGCTAAATTTCTCGCGATCCGACTCAATGTCATGTAGGCCCTACATTGTAACGTAGCAAGGCAAGCGTCGCAGTACGCGTACAGCGCCGATGATTTTAAACCCAATACGTAAAGTGCGTGGAGTAAACACTCCCATGTACACTCCTTTCTGATTGGTACTGTTCATAGGGCGTATCGAATTGAAAATTGTTTCTTGTTGCAGCTGCGGGCGAATATATACACTTCCAATTCTGAACATGTCACTATAGTACAGGAGAGAGTAAGTTAAAATCAACAGCACTTTCGTTTCCTGATATGTGTTACACAAATCCCACTTCTGCAAAGTACTATACAAAATCTATATGTGAGGACTTATGTTAATTCGTTGCCATACACACATGCAGAACGAGCCTACTTCCGTCGCGTATCTCAAACTTGCACATTCCTCAACTTTTTATTGCATTATTGAAGTAATTAGTCCCACATTATAATGCAAATGTTATTACTCTCAGCTGGAAATATGAATGTGAAATTTTGTATGAAAGATTTCCATCATCAAGCCAGTCTATGGTATTCTCTTTTGCACCTGTTTGTTACTATCCGATTTCATTGTATAGCACTTTTGTATTTTGGGCTCTAACATTTTTACAAATTACCTTCAAATTGTTTATTTATATTATACGTATTTTATATCTCAGCAAATGCTAAATTACGTATATTATCACATGTCAAGATCTAAAATAATTTGCACGAAAGCCAACAATGAAAAGAAATTTATATATATCAAATCGCATATTTTTTTATGAAATCTACACGTTTCATGCGTAACAACCATTTCGAAATCTACTACAAGAGTAAGACATATTAAATTGCAACTCACATTCAGAAAAAAATTCTTTTTATTAGATTATGATGCTGATGGTTTCCTTACTTGAATCCCATTTGAATATCACGATGCACAAAAGAAATATGAGTTGAAAACAATTACTATTAACAGATTTTGCATCAATGGGGCTAATGATTTATTTCTCAATAAGTGTGCATATTATGAGTTGCATTCTATACCAATATCAATAATGAAGAGCACTTTACATGCAGGTGGATTTTTATGTGTTGTGTTTTAATATAATCAAAATTGTTTTTGTTCCATTATGATCAAAATGCCCCTAACCCCCCCCCCTTTCGAAACCTATGTGTTCTACACTAAAAGCATTAATTTGATTGTTAATTGTTAATTTGAAATGATGCTCTTGAGCCCCAGTGCGGCACACACGACAACACACACACACACACACACACACACACGTACACACAAACACAATCCCATACACACAAAGCATATACATGCACACACATACAAACAAGAATACTAAGACATGACACATGTATTTACATTAGATACAAGCAAGAAGGCGTGCATGTCGATATGTATTGGCATAATACTTTCTCTTGTCTACCTCTATCTGCATCAACGATATTGTTCGTTCCAACTCGATGTGGAATTGTGGGTAAAATGCGTTCGCGTATCATGTTAAACTCTAACTGCCGCGATCTAAACCTGGTCTTACTGCCAGCATGAAATCATATCTCGCCCCGCTAAGTCGCAGTGGTCAGATTCCATCTGTATCACCTTGTGAGACGATTTCGGTTGCAAATCTGGGAGATTTAGACCCGTTCCCCATGTCCTTGTTGTTGACAGTTCGCAGAAAAGAACGATTGTTTGAAATGTTCCTCACACGTAACTCTGAGCGAAAGACTAGTTATTGAAATTCGAGATGGGATGGGGCCACGTGATATCGTTATCTCTTATCTACGGTAGACGAGGGTGTACGTAATGGTAGTAGACAGATGTGTACGTAATGGTAGTAGGCATGCGTGTACATAACGGTACTAGATATATGGTGTTACTCGCGAATTGTGTGTAAACATATCTGTCGGGAATTATACGTAAGTCACGTTAGCGGGACGGTGTTGGGAATATGACATGCTGAGAGATAGAAAGTATTTACAAAGGAAAAACACACATTCAGTTGGGATGATTAAATTAAATATGGATAGTTAGTAAACTCAGTCTTGTTTTTAGTGGTTGCATAAATGTCATTGGATGAAAATAAACAGTTATATCATTCTTTTGGTACGTTTAACAAAACTGTCGTATGGTCTTAAAATATGTGGCCATGACATGTTCACATTATATCATAGCGAAACATTTTTTAATTGTCATTTTGTTATTGATTATTTCATATATTTCCATATTTGCTATATTACAATTTTGAAAATTTGCCTTTCTCTCATTTCAACTTACACATTTCAATTATACATTACTTTCAACGTTTACATTATAGTACACAACATATATCTAAATCAAACATTCTCATACAGTCATATCACCAGAAATTATTCACTTGTTTCTTCCAGCAATATAACTTGACATTACATTTGATATGTTACACCTGCTAGTTGTTAAGTTATTGCAAAGAGGTGCGTTAATCTAGTTATGGTTAGATTAAGAGAACTTGCGCATCTGAAGCTGTCAATCATTCAAATATGCTAATGATAACCGCATACCGATGTCGCATTTGAACTAGTGGGCTGACGACATTGCACGACAGTACTTTAGAGGATCTAGAGTACTAGTAGATGACGAAAAAAAATCTCTCATCAAAATTCCACATTTCATTGGTTTCCAGGAGTTATTTCTAGGTATTTGTCTCATGCAGATTATTATTCAAACATAAATACCAAATTGATACTACAAAACTATCTCAATTCGTTGAGACTGACACATAGATAAATGACAAGATAATATGTGTACATTTAGTTTTCAAATACTAAGAGATAGTTACTGATCTTCTGATTTAAGAGATTCAATCTTCATGAGTGCCCAAGGGTAAAAGTGCTGTTTTGCTGATGAAGGCTGCAAACTAGGTACACTGCCCTTAAGTAGATAAGCGCTTGTCATCTTAGATAAAGTACGTAATTACGTTGTATTCAATAATGGTATGTGATTAGCTGATAATTACCATCTGACTCTTATATTTTGACAAACAAAAATCAGTTATGTTGACAATTATCAGGCTAGGAATAAACTGTTATGTATAGTGATTTCATATCTCTATAAAGAGAAAAAAATGCCTTGAAAATGGAAACTGTGTGGGTGTTATTTATAGAGTATCATTTCCTACTCCACAAAAATGAATGCTCGAATGAAATGTCTTCATTCGTGACATTAACAGGCATATTGTATTTATTCAGAGACACGACGCTCTAACACATTCGCGCGACTCCAGAATGAGGACACACATTTCATTAACGTTAAATCTTTTCGAAATGGGATCTGACGGAATCGTGTGATTCTATAAGTTCGTAAATAAACATTCCCAAATCGAGCGCGTCAAACCGATATGATACTTTATACTCTACCAATAAACGCACGACAATTTGGTGTCATCAATATAACATTTGATGCAACGGATAACCATTTTTTTCCTATCTCTCCCTCTCTTTCTCTCTCAGTTTGTTTCCGAGGTAATACAGCGTGTCCCAAAAAAATGCCCCCCTTGTAGATGCCGAATTAAATCCAAAATCAAGTGTTATTCTTTAATTAGTGTTTAGATTTAGAAAGCCCATTTTATCTTCTAACCTTTGTAAAAATTTCATTGGTCTTGGTTCATTGGTTTTGAATACATAGTATATTATGTAACAGCAGTGCTTTTCAGCCCATTCCAAGTTTGCAGTGCTACATCCTTGCATCAACCTGAATATATATCAGGTGGAAGGGCGTGCAGGAGAAACAATTTAAAATTTACGAGATGGACATTGAAGGACAAACTGCATAAGTGGAACACACTTTGTGACGCAAACACGACCCGTGGAACAGAACTTTCATTAGTTTTCATTTTAAAAAAGTAAATGAACGGTCGTTGAGCAAATTTAAGTGAAGCATGGAATAAGGAATAATATGCCTGTGATGTGTCTTTCTTTTTATCAAACTTGGAATGGGCTGGAAAAACACTGCTGTTACATAAAAACCTGTGTATCCAAAACCAATAAAGTGAGACCTTTGAAATTTTCACAGGAATTACACAACTAAGTGGGCTTTTTGAACATGTAAATTTAATTGAGTATAAAACTTGATTTTGGTAATTATTCTGTGTGATCCATGAGACGTGTATCAAAAACCAATGGAGGGAGACCTTTGAAATTTTCATAGGAGCTACACAATTAAGTGGGCTTTCTGAACATGTAAATTTAACTCAGTGTAAAACTTGATTTTGGTAATCATTGTGTGGTCTATGAGAGGGATTTTTTTCTGGGACACGCTGTAGTGTAACTTAGAATGGGCTGGAAATGCACTGCTGTTTACATAAGAGCCTGTGTATCCGAAATCAATGAAGCGAGACCTTTAAAATTTTCACAGGAATTACAAAATTAAGTGGGTTTTCTGTACATATAAACTTAAATATTCTGTCGTCTAAAGAGGGACATTTTTTTCTGGGACACGCTGTAGTGTAACTGTAATTGTAGCCGTATAATAATAACTACAACATGTCCCCGGTTAGTTTACCCATGATCACTCATCCCCTAGCGCGCCGCACCGCCACGGTGACAACACCCGATGAATAAATGACAAGTTCGCCTCTCGGGAAATGTTTACTTCTTGTCAGTTCTGTCACCACGCCAGTTTTTAATTACGACTGTTTTTAGGCATCGATGTACGTAGTAGAAACGTGTACATGTGCACTTGAACCAACGACAACCAAAAATACGACTGTTTTTAGGCGTCGATGTGCACAGTATAAGTACGGGAAACGTGTACATGTGCACTTGAACCAACAACAGAAACAATTACAACTGTTTCTAGGCATCGGTGTGCGCAGTACAAGTACGATACGTGTACATGCGCACTTGAACCGACAACAGAAAAGGACAAATTACACTTCGGAAACAGGGAATGTAAATTTTTTCTATCCATCAGGAGGTTTGGCAGACGACCCTGATTTTTGTTATCGAAAGAACGAACCATTGAAAAAAAAAGTGTTACACTGATGGGAACCATGGCACGAGAAGACACAAATACAATAATTGTATTATAACCGTACAAGTTGAAATTTCTGTAGCTTAAGTAATTATGTATTTAAAGTAACATGACACGATGGGAAGTAGTCCACAATTTAGGACATAATGCCCCCAGGATTGAGAACATTGCTTAAAGTTTCTGCTGCAAAAATTTCATCGTCATACATTTTCATGTCTCTTGTATATTACCAGAAAATGTTTGACAGTGATATTTGTTGTGTCGCTTTTCAAAGCATCAACTTCTAACAGGGCTGGAGATTAATTCAATACTGGTAAATTATTGCTTTTTTCTCCTGAAGTAATCTAAGTTCTAAACAAATCCTTCCAACCTATACACTCTACCCAATATATCGTCGGCGTTCATCCGAACCGTCGTATCAGTCGATTTTGGTCAAAATATCATTTTGAGATTTGTGCAGAAAATGAAAGTACAAGTCCTACTCTATACATGGTTAAATTTTTAGGCAGCAATTTATTTTATTTTTGAGATATGTCGGGATTTTAAAGGCGATGCTATATAAATTTTGGATAAAATGCGCAAATCCCATTGGAAACGTATGCTGTAGCACAGCAAACAACAACTGCGCGCACTGAATATGCAAATACGCGGTCAGCATACGCGCTGCATTGACTTTGCATGTGAAAGAGAGATACGACGGTTTGCTTGATCGCGCGTATTAAAAATGCGGTCAGCGTTGTTGAACTCCCTATAGCGTGTTAGTACAGGGAAAATCTAAACCGCTCAAACTGAAATTACAAGCATGTAGCTCTCTTGCGATATTTTCTCTGATTCTTGGTTCTGTGTAAAAATAAAGAGATCAAAGTTAAGCAATTGTCTTGGTCTTTCCTACCACGTATATTTCTAGCAATGTAAACCTTGTAATGCTTGGGACAAAAAATGGCAATTATGGTAAACTTTGAAGTCGATTTTCTCGGAAATGAGTTTCGCACAGTCGTATCGCGATACAACGGTTCGGATGTCATCTCATTTAGTTCCTGAGGCATCTTTTACTTCTCCTAATCATGCCACTGTCAATTATCTATGGGTGTAAATTTTAATTCTTATCATCAAAATGAAATTGAAATCTGTAATAGATCACCTTTTGTAAAATATCAGGCCTTGAAAATGAATGCTAACAGAAAGGTGAATCTTTCTTGGGGTGATAACCAAAAAGGTCGGATATCGATGCGTATCCATGTGAAACCACTCAATTTCCCACTTTGCATGTACTGCGCTAGATGTTATTTAAAGATAAGATTGAGTACTTGCAGAACAACATAATTTTAATATCAACTGTTTCAAACCTTCTGTGAGCAGATGGTATTCTGAAAATGTCACTTCAGTACAGATAGTAGTTGAGAACAACAAAACACTTCGTTCTAGACAAATCCTTACATAAATACTCACTGCTGACAAAGTACTTGCACAGATTTCAATATGTGGGACAATGTTAATTGTGACATTGCGACTGTACTTAGATGGATCACTTCACCTGCTCAAGCTGCCAATCCTACAACTATTTATCACATATGAAGTAAATAAGTCCCATATTACATGTATAATGCAAATGTAAAACACTTTCACCTGGAAACCAATGAAATATGGAATTTTAATGAAAGATCTTCCATCATCAACCAGTACTGTGGATTCTCTTCAACGATATGACAGCTAGTCAGTCGTAAACGTATGTATGCACACGATTTATATTTTAGGGGCGATTGAAAAGTTTTGAGCACATTATAGACATGATAAAGAAATGAAGACTAAATTGGTTCGTAAATTACATTATATATCTTAAACCTACCCACCAAATTCCGTGATCATTGCAATTTTTAATCTTATTTTACAGGTTTTTGAATTTGTTGCATCGCGTGTTTCATTAAAGATATACAAACCTGAGTACCGGGCGACATGAAGTATCTACAGCTGCCGATTTGTGACTTTGGATGAAACTTGGGTTCATCACCAGCATCAGCGTGTAACCAAGGAGAAAGCAAAATAAAGGAAGCATCCCACGTCAAACATCATTCTAAGGAATTTGATGGGTTTATCGGCTTAGCTTCAGAGAGTGTCGAGTTTTGTCCTGACATTCTGTGTGTGTGTGTTTTATAAAACACCCAAAACAGAAAGTTCAAGAACTTGTAAAATAAGAATACAAATTGCTATGACCAAAACATTCGGTGGGTAGGATCGAGAAAATGTGTTACCCTTAAAAGGCTAATATTTGTGGTCTTCATTTCATAGTTTTTCCTATGTTAGGTTCAACACTTTTCAATCGTCCCTTGTATTATTTATCGATACGGCAAAATCCAGTCAGTCGCAGATGCATTAATACGTACTATTTATATATGAAGAGCTTAGTTCCAAAAGGTGCTAAATCCACTTTAGTAACTTCGGAGAAAAATGCAATTCTTTGCCTGAGTTTGTACACGCGTCTATGGAAAAATAAAACTATAACCTCAGATATTTCGTACTTGCTCGCGGAATTTGACTTCCAATTTTGGACAGTAGCAAGATAAGTAGGTATCAAATGTGGTAATGTTAATAACTCATTTTTCGTGAAAATGGATTTAGCGCCTTTTGGAACTAAGCTCCTCATATATTTATACGTAGATCAGCCCAGAAAAAAAATCAGAACTTGGTTTGCCAGCTAGAGAGACCATCACTGTTAATTGTTTTTCATAAAATGAGGAAAGCATTTTATTTTTTTAGACTATATGCAACACAAATATCTTTGCCTATATGGAAATCAAAGAATTAATCATTCATACATATTTGTAAATTTGTGTGGAGGGAAATGTTACATTGTGTGCGAATAGCAACTCAAGGCTTAGAATTCCGCTGGGATTGGGAGTTCCAGCCTAAACGTACGTCAATACTTCCAACATTAATGCTAAAGTCATGTGCACTTTGAATGTGATTTTTTGGTTGTCATAGTGAGAACATTTCACATAGATTTAGGCTTGGATTCTGAAATGAAATCTAGCATACATACTATGTCTATGGTATAGGAGCAAGCGAGCAGAGTAAATGCATGAGGTCATAAATTAAACCGTAATGACGTGAACCCCCTTTCATGTTAACCGTTTATTGCGACGCGGCGCCATTACTAAATATGGCGTTGGTAAATTGCACTGGGTCACTTGAAACATCTAAGTCTTGATTCGATTACGTCATCGCGGCGCGTGCAATAGATTAAATTGAAAGTATACATTTTGATAGCACTTCAATTAAAGGGCAGTGACATGATTGACAGAAATTTTAAAAGTAATGCCTCTAGAACCAAACTGGTTGCAAGATATACCATAGACACACGAGCTGGGGTGTAATTCCAGGCTGGAATTAGTATTTGTCTTGAATTAGTTTACTTATAAGGAGAATCAAGCAAATTTCTCTCGTACCACGAGAGAAATTAATCCTATAGAAAGCTGGACAAGAAATTCGTCTGTTACAAGGCATACCGATGGTAGTTCTTTTAAAATGAGTCAACATTTGACTGCAATTTTTTTACAGCAAAATCCGTATAGTTTACTTTATTGTAAAATAGTTTTACCCCAAGTTGAGGACTACCCCCAATCATTTAATTT
>JZLH01S0087529.1:9371-22657 GCA_001188425.1 Eucidaris tribuloides | reverse complement strand
TTGAGAGAGAATAATTCTTTTTGCATTTATTTTAGATTGAGTATTTTAGCGGATGGCTGGATCTTATTACTGGCATTGGGCTCTTTCCATGGGTGGAGAGTGTTCTTTTGTCGAGAGAGGAGTTCTCGTTTGAGGGAGCCGTGGAATGCAAGGAGTGGATGGGGGGGGGCAGGGGGGGCGATCGCCCACAATGAAAATTTTGTCGAGAGCGGCAACATCATTTGTACAAACTTAAAAAATTTTTACTTAATATGCAATGGCCAATAATATTTTTTAAAAGCATTGAAAACCACTATAAAACATATAACGTGCGCATAAACATACTATTTAAACTGTACAAATTGTCGATTTTCGGCCGCTGAGCGCGGAACAACTTTTTGTGACTTTTTCACTTGCGCCTCCCCCCCCCCCCCCCTCATCCGAACGTGCATGACGCCCCTGCTATGAAGACCTTTTGACTTTTTTTGTGTTTGTTGAGCGTGTCGGTTTTACAGTTGTCCAATATTGTTGACTTTTTCAGCTGTTTTCTTGCCTCTCAGAGTAAGAAAGAGGGCCTTTGACTCGCAACGCCATTTTAAGGATGCTTTAGACATGGTGAGATAAATAGGAAGGAGTGCAAATTGTATCAATTTGTTGGTTTAATACAATTCACTTTGATTACACTTGAATAATCTAACAAGTGACATATTGTGAAATTGTGATTCTGTCCAGGTCTTATTTCTTTATTCATAGTGCAGAACGGACCGTAGAAAGGTCGTGCTTTTGCGCATCCCATTCTCATTTATGTGGTGTTTCTATGCAATAACGTACTGGTGTCTTATTTCTCCACATATGTTATATTGTGTGTTCGTACGATATATTTTGTATTATATGTGTCTTCTAGTTATCTATTATTTATTTATTTATTTATTATATATTTATTTACTTACATTGTACTTTATTAAGGATACTACAACTTATGTCAACACTCTCTCTATCCAGACTCATTTCGACTATCACAAGGATTCAATATCATTGTTTCCACCGGTCATATGCAAAGTTCATCTCCTTCCAATGGACTGTTCGCCTCTAGAACGATCCGGTTTCACACAATTTGAATAGACACTAAAGTGCGAAACGAAATTAATCGGAGTGGTGAGCAAGCTGTAAGAGTCAGATTATCATTAAATAGAAAAGCAACTAATTCACAATTTGTAGCAATGAATCAAAACAAACACAAAACTTTATTCAGACTTGCGTTCTTTAGGAAAGATGTATTTGAGTCGGATGACCTGAGCACCCCTACCGAGTGAAGTAAATTAAAATTCACCACAAATTCACCCCAAATTTATTCTTTAGTCTACAAGTTGAACCTTTCACTCTATTTTCACTATGAGGGAAGCCTTAATGCAAATAGCCACATTAGCATACAAAACAATCTGAAGTTAGTTTGACGGGTAACAGATGAACGACCAGTACTACTAAGCCATGTTCTGCTGGAGATTACACTAGAAATTCTCTCAAATAAAGGTGCAAAATATTTTTTGCATCCCCATCCTTTCAACTGTTGAAAACTATTACTACCCACATGTTTTCTTCAAGTTTAGTTTGTTGAAACCGTTTTACCTGTTATATAAGTGCGTTATCTCTGTAACTGAAAATGACGGGTTCATTATGATCTCAGCCAACACCATTCGCATCGAAGGCAGGCGAATAGAAGAAACTTAATACACTATTAATATGCACTCAGATTAGGCATTCAAATGCATGAAACTAAAATAACTTAACTGAGTCTGACACATTAGGATACATAAACAGTTAGTGTTTTGTGCATCAAATCAGATTCTATAATATTAATCTTCAATCACAGACTATAGCCTACACAAGAAACCCAAGGCTAAGTTTGTCTTATGTATTTTTTTTTTTTTTTGGGGGGGGTTGTTTTATTAATTTACAAAAATCAGGATATGTCTAGTAACTTCGCCTCTTCCCCAATTTGGTTAGATGGAAATACAGACTATAACCTTGTGCGGAGACCGTCTTTTCACAGAAGCAGTTGAAAAGATGACTGGATGTACTCGAAGGATTGTCTGCATGCTTTCAGCGTAAACACCAAGTAAATAAGATTATATATAGCGAATTTTGTCAATAGGTTAGTATATCTACATTTCCAGAATGATATTTTATATCTATTTCTTTCCATGTCATCCTATACATACAAAACGCTTTATTTTATTGCAGCTTGTCACAGTAATAAAGTATTCGTTGGTACATGTCTCCCATTAGATGTCAGTCTACATGCTAGAAATCACATTACGAATGATCATAGTTTACCATTTGCTTTGCAAATTACTTTGTTTGTTCTGTTGTTTGTTGTTCATAATCAATGAAAACCAATATGCTATCAATAAACAATAACAGCAACCAAAGATTTACTTGCTACAAATGGAACCAACCAATCAAAAGAATATGATATGATAAATAGATACGATAGATAGATAGATGTACCAAGTTACAGGTATTATTCTAATGGAAAGAATTTATTCACACGTGATCAACAAATCATTAACGAATATACATAGCCGTAAACTAGAGAAAGAATGTTAGAAATATCTGTATAAAGATGTGCATATACTAGTTCGCTTCAATCCATGTTTCGATGGGGGGGGGGGGAGATGAGGCAAAAGTGAAAAAAAAAGTCAAAATTTTCGGCGCGCTCTGCGAGCCAATTGCAATGCATAATTTTTGCGCGAATGCGCTGTAAAAATTAATATTTTCTTTTTTAATAGATATATTTAAACTAATGTTATGACATTTTTATGCTTTTTAATGTTTTTTTAAACATAACCTTGCATTTGCGTATTATATTTTTCAAGTTGTTAAAATTATTGGCGGGCAAATCGTTACGCCACACCTCCGCCCCCCCCCCTCCCCCAGATCCGACCCTCTGGCCTACATATAAATTAATTGATATACGTATTCACATTGACAGCATATAATATTCAAATATTTCAACATGGGACTTGACTCAAGATAGTCCCAGCATTGTCCATGAAGCTTTTTCGACGAGACGGGCATGAAGTATCCCTTTGCAACCTCCGATAGGTATGGAAGGCAACTCAGATTATTCCTGGCAGCAAGAAAGTATACCTCTTATATTAAGACTATATATAAGTGATGAAATGGTGCATGAAAATATTGCATTTTATAATAATTAATTCTAGCTCATTATATCGAAACAAAAAAAAATACGTTCTTCATTGATTTATTTCGTAGTTTACTACTTAAACCAATTAATGACCAAAAAGTCTGTTACTTCATGTTTTTTATTCGCATGTTGGACTTATTAAAACTCATTAGAAATAGAGGTAACTTTGTCAAACATTCTTCATCTCATCTTTTTTAAATTATGGCTTATATAATAATGGAACGAACCACTGTAATAAACATTCCAAATCCTTGATAAAATATCAAAAGTAAAAGTTCACAGGTATATTTTCAAAAATAAATCTCAAATTGTTAATATGAATAAATTTTTATTCATTGGACTTAATTACAAACGAAAGATTTCAATTCCTATGATTATGATCATTTGCTCACCTTACACGAATTTTTCACACGGGCTGAAGCTTGAAGAAATTCGTTCCGTAACGTCTAACTGAGACAATTCTTCGAGAAAACTCGGTACTCGGAAAAGGGATATTTAGATAAGAAATATTATTTTCAATCATGATTTATTTTGCGAAAGTCATAATATTTTCTGTCATTTTTTCCCATGAACGTACCCATATTGCCAAATTGTTACACTTGCGTTAAGGTTTTAGGGCTCCTCCCTCGGAATTTTATAGAACCACTGTTCAGGTATGGATAACAAAACCGAACATATGTTGTCAGAGAATGATACGCCAGTGTATTGGTAAGGATCGTCCTTGTCTTGTATCAAGTGAATCAATAATTGTATTGCCTGTTTTCATAACGTATTTTGAACCATTATCTGATTATTTATGAATTTGATTATCTTTTTTCTCTAATTAATTCATACCCAAAACATTTGTAAGTGCAGCTCATATGGGAACGGAACACCATGAAGTATCATTACCACCGAGGAATGTCTCACCCATAATGTGACTCATTTATGCCTCTGAAAAGCTATGACGTATTACTATCAGAGCTGCTATCGGTGAGATAACCTCCACTCATATACGATAGGGCAGCGCTTTATGTTAAAGTGAATGAAAACCCAGGCGTCTTCCTGCATTACAAAACACAGCACAATCATACAAAAAAGAAATTAGTGAAATTGACAATTTCTCTCAAACCTCACGTTTTACCCTCTTTTATTCTTCTTAGAACTGAACTGCCAGGAAGATTTCTTGGTTTCATTTTCTTTTAGCACGCTCTGATGCGTGCAAAACGTAAAATACCACCAAACCTGATATTTGTTCAGAGCGATTCATTTCCAAAAAGATGATTGTCACCAAATTGTTAAAGTATATTCAAAACAAAGATGAAAGTCATCGCCATTGCCAGAATAGACTTTTCTTATAGATGATATCATGCAAGTCTCAACACACACGGTATCCAGTCTGCAAACCATCGCATTTTTGACACCTGACAATATCCGACACTGACCCGGCCAAGACTAATTTAGTCAGTCTCTGCTCGTGTAGGGAAGGAGCCAACAGCTAGATTTTATTTTGTAAAGCTTTGTTGAAGCGGGCAACTTGTTAGTATAGATATCCTACTCATCCTGTTAATAACTGGACCTCATAATCTTGTGAGTGGGTATAAAATGAACAAATTCTTCAAAACAAATTTGCATGCAAGAGTACACACACACACACACACACACACACACTCTTCTCTTTCTCTTCTCTCTTCACCACCACAACACACACCACAACACACACACACACACAACACCATTTATATAATATATTATATATATATATTATATATATACACGCCACACAAAATTATTACACACAGCAACATCGTCTGTGTGTGATGATTATGTCGTGAGATGAAAATGTAGCGGTGTTTCTTTCTCAAAACACACATCTTGTCTTGCGAACAGGATAAATCATCTTGAAGAAAGGGAAAATCCAAATAAGCGCCCGACTTCTTCGGCATTGCTAAGGGACACGCTTAATTTACCTATTCTCAAATAGTCATTTCCTTTTACATTTACTCAAATTGATCATCATCTAATCATTGCCTTGTGTTCCTGTTCAACTTTTTATTCGCTCCCAAGGTGTTCCATGTGAATGCTTCACTTTGTTTTTTCCGGTGAGGGCTATCAGTAAACTTTTGTCTATCTCTCAGAGAATGTTTATGTTTTCAGCGCTTAACTGAGAAAGGCCATCGGACGGTAGGAGTAATGAGATAACCCTGTGACTCTGGATCCACCACTGATGCAATAATTGTCACTGATGTCTGTCAATCTGTTCTTGATCATTAGCGATTACTTTCTTCGAAGTACATTCGTGAAAAGACCGACACAACTTGTCGTGTTTTCTGCGAAGGTTCTGACGAGCTAACACAAGGCTATTTGTACTTCCACAAGCAACCTACTTCAGCTGCTGGAGATTCAGAGAGACAGAAGATTGTTGAAAGATCCTACGCCTATGACGTTCTCAGGGCCGATCGCATGACTGCGCTCATGGGTAAAAATCTTTCTTAATATACTGTATAATGTGTCAAATAACGGGTACCTCCTTATTTTGACGTAAATAAGTGAGTTTTCTCAGAATCCTGAGTTCAAAAGTGTTATAAAGTATTAACTATATTTACGCGGAAGTAACGAGATTCAGTTCACTCTAAGAAAATGTGATAGCCAGACCAACTCGAAACTATCTGTTGCTCAAAAACGGGTGAGATTTGTCTTGATTTGATCACCTTTTACTCAGGTTCTGTGTGCGGGTGTTACTATTGCAAGTGGCATTTGTGCGTCTCCTCGTTGAGGAAATGTAGATTTAAAAACAACAACAAAATGTTTTACAGGTATATCGCTTCATTTGTTTCCCAATTATTCGATACACCACACTGTGATCACCTCTGTCTTCCCTTCATATTTATCTAGACTGAACTTCGATTACCATTCCTCGACCATTTGTTCACCTCTCACTACTTGTCGCTGCCTAGTGATCTCGCCAAACCAACGAATGCATCGAGAAATACCTTCTTCGGAGGCCTTTGATGGCACGGGGTTACTTCCTGATGAAATCCTATGGCGAGTAAAGGAAGGGTTCAGTGACGGCGTGTCACCCACTGAGAATCTGGTATATATACCTGAAAAGAGCACTGCGAGACCAGGCTAAATATGTATTCAAGTTATTAATCTTCATTAATTTATGCTAATCCAGTGCAATTAATACCAACTTTCTATGAATCCCTCAACAAGTGTTTTCATGATGTTTGATTTATAACATCTATCTACCTACCTATCTATCTATCTATCTATCTATCTATCTATCTAACCATCCATCTATCTATCTATCTATCTATCCATCTATCTATCTATCTTATCTATATTGTATCTGTTTATCAATCTATACTTGCAAACAGAGTGATTTCATTTAAACATTTTTTCCTCTCATCAGGTATCCGATGAAATGATGCAGGACGCCCCCTCGCGGATTTTCCTTCAACCCTCCAATGACAAAGGAAGTGTTACTACTATCGGCTTGTGTTTTGAGACATTTTTTCCGGTCGCGCTAAATGGATGAAGTATATCTGGGCACCAAAGTGGACTGCCACTACTGATCCTTCAGGAAGAACCGATGACAACTATGAACAAAGACATCGGGATTGGGAAAATGATTGAAAACTATTACGGAAAACACGTGTAGTTAGCCGTTGTTTACACCACACTGTGCATTTTTTTAGCACTAGTAGTACCAGTAGAATTCCACCGCGAGCTAGCGGTCAAGTCGGATACTGGATTTGTTATAACCTCATTGTTGTACAAGGCGTCCAAAAACTAGCTTCGATCACAACCCCCCCCCTCCTAAAAAATTCCCGGATACACCCTGCTGTTTGACCATTAATCTAGTTGTATCAAAACGAGGGAATTCGTATAGACCGACAGTCCGATAAACGAGGATTTGCAGACAAACGTCACAAATCCAGGTTTGAAAGCACGAGTAGCGTCTGATATGTGCCTCGCCTTCCTCTCTTCCTCCATTCTTATTAAATTTGCACAATTAAAATAACCTGACGCAGATTTTAGACACACAAACTATGGCTGTTTGCCATTCGTGATCAGACACTCAAAATAATTGGCTGTAAGGGTTCACTTAATTATTCGTAATCCAATGTATAATGAAAACGGCTTATGCTAATCATACAGTTGACCATTAGCGTAGCCAAAGGGGGGGGGGGCAGGGGGGGCAGTTGCCCCCCAATAATGCTTTTCGGAATTTTGTCGGTACACGAAGGACTCCGTCGTACATGCGACCGACAAAAAATAATTTTATACCGACGAAATATCTTATAGACCGACAAAAAATATTGAAAGAAATTATCATTTTTTTCAAGCTCGCTCGCTTCGCTCGCTCGCATAAGTGATTTTCTTTATGTCAGTGTTTTTCGGTAACAGCAAACCGCCTTGTCATGAATACTATGATTGATGACATTTGGAAACGTTTAGCGGTATAGTACAGTCAATTTGATCAAGTGTACTACACAGACAACGTTCCAAATCAACCGCACCGAATATCATGTTGTACCGACAAAATATTTCAGGCCTACAAACATTGAACTGTTGAAAGATTCAACATTTCAGCAACGTGTAATTTAGGGAAAAAATCTTGGGAAAAAAGAATAGACGCTATTTGATACGCGGGCCACACTAGCTCCACCATGTGAAGGGATGGAAATATTTTGCCCTCGGCCGTTCCTCATTCACAGCAAATCAAAAGCCACAAATTGCCTATAATTGCCCACACGTTCTATTCTCATAGACTTCGAAAATGTTCTTCCCAAGCAATGTTGAATAACAAATTTGTTGCACTGATATGTGTTCCTATTAAATTACAGTACTGCTGAGTGCTGATATAAATAATATCAGAACATCAGAAGGCTTTGTTACGATTGTAGAAATATAACTTTCAACTTTCTTGACTTGAAAATCTATTATGTCTGAAGCGCTCGTTCGCTTCGCTCACTCGCGCATACATTACCATTATTAGTAGAGAAGCATATTCGCTCCTAAAGAAACGTTTTAAAACGTTTTAAAAACGTTCCTTCGACGAAAACGCCATCGAACCTTTCTAGAACGCAGAGAAACGTTTTCTGGACGTTTTTGTTTGCTGGGATTACTTCTTATAGTTGTATCAGTAGCGGATCTACAAGGTGGGGGTTAGGGGGTTTAACCCCCCCCCCTTGAGCTCCCAAGTGAAGAATTTGTATGGTCTTATAGTTTAGTAGATGTCAGAAAACCAAAACGTATTACAAAATTTGTTTTAAAAAACAGTGCAAAACAAATTTTCATACACAATCTCTAAATTTTGCGCGCTTCGCGCGCAAACATATACAGTTTTTAATTTTTTCGGGGCTCTTCGCGTGTAAACATACGCATTTTTTTTTAATTCATTGCGCTTTGCACGCAACATACACAATTCTAAAATTTCGCGCGCCTTCGCGCGCAAACATACATAATTCTAAAATTTTCGGCCTTCGCGCCAAACATGCATTTTTCCTCCCATCACCATTCGCTTCAAAAAACCCTTACCAAAAAAGCTAGATCCGCCCTGTGTATCAATTATTCACTATCATCGTAAATCATTTAGTGCTTTATCATTACACAACATGAATATGTCGCGTACTCGGGAGTTTGTCGGTACATTCGGGTGCCTTGCCCCCCCCCCCCCCATGGCAAAAGCTGGCTAGCCTACTGAGTGTGACGTATAAGGCATGTTTTTGCCACTACTCAAATAATGTTTTGATGTGTGTGTGAAGAGATTGATTTACTATATTATTTTAACCCTGACCGTTTCCTGTGACATTTTTTCACGTCTCCCATTTTGACTTTCTCAATCTTAAACCTGACATTATACCTCTACATTTTCATCGGTGATATTTTCACCTCGGACATTTTACTCTGACATTTTAACTCTGACATTTTCATCTCTAATATATTTACCTCTCACATTTTTACCTCTCACATTTTTACCCCTGACATTTTTATCACTGACATTTTGACCTCTACATTTTTACCTGATTATATTACCTCAGACATTTTACCTCTCATAATTTTACCTCTGACTATTTTACCCGACATTTTTACCTCTGGCAGTTTTACCTCTGATATTTTTACCTCAGCATTTTATACACCGAACCCTTTCTCCAGACCAGTTTATCCTATCTGAAAACTGTTACCATATCGCTGCTATTTACGCTCCAATATGCAAATCCACCACACATGTATATGTCAGACTGGTTTAGGCTAGCATATCGCTTGTCATACAAGGTCCAATATGAGCCTTACGCATTATAATCGCTTGCCATAATTATAAGGTCCAATATGCATGAGCCTCACGTATCATTATAATAAACACTACACAAAAAATTAAGTTCTCCCCTTTTCAAATACCATAACTTTTTAACAAAATAGATCATCAAGTCACGCATTGCGTGAGCACATATTAAAGTATAAATGTCACTTTTTAAAATTCAGAGGGATCATTTAGGGATTTTTGATACAGCGATTTTGACAAATTCTGTTGTGATGAACGATTTACGCTATTTCCGCTTAATCATCTATCGCTTAACTCTCTACATCTTCCCAGATACTTTCCACATATTTTCGTTCAGTGTGCTCAATTTAAGAATTTCCATCATCCATTTTGAATTGAATCTAAAAATATACAATAACAATGTTTATTGAAACAACGATATTTTTCACAAAGAAACATCAGCAAATGATGCTAAAAACATAAGAGTTGTAACCATTCCTGGTTGAGTGAGCACACTTTATTATAGAAGCAAAAAATAAAATTTTTACTTTTTTTTGGCATAATAAATGACTCCTGTGATTACTAAAAAGCAGCAATTCTTACCTTTAATGCATGCTCACTCATGCATAACCTGACAGATCAATCCAATTTTTGCACAGAAGTTAGGCAATAAGTGTAAAAAACACACCTGCAAAATTCCTGTGCTAAAAAATTTGTTTCATTCAAAAATTATGGTATTTGGAAAAAGGGGAACTTACTTTTTGTGTAGTGTTAAGATAACTCCACGAATGAAATCCGGGATGACGTCAACGCGCCGACGGTCACTTCATTAACATTATATCTATACATGTATATGTATATTAGTTTTAACGTTGTACCTAAACTGTAAATATAAGCTCATGCAAAATAGTGTATTGTTTATATTATATTACATGTATTTAATTCTCCATGAATTAAAATTTGATAGAAAAAATAGTGAGAATGTGACATTCTTTTATAATATTAATACAGCCGAGTAGTCCATGATAAAAGCTCAAGTGTAGTTGTGGTTCGACATGGATGCAGCATTTTCTTTCTCTTCTGTCTCATTGTCGTATTTTCTATTTTTAAGCGCGTAAATACCCTGTTAAGGGTATTGTGCGCTAACTGTATAAGAATGGTGATATTAGTAGTAGTAGTAGTAGTAGTAGTAGTAGTAGTAGTAGTAGTACAAGTAGTAGTTTTATTATTATTATTATTATTATTATTATTATTATTATTATTATTATTATTATTATTATTATTATTATTAGACAAATTTTCATCAATCTTTGACAAAGTATGATACTGTCGTGCCTGATATCAGATAATAAAATCAAGATATATTGTGATATTTTAACTATTAGAGAGTAGATATCAATATGTACATTTCTTAGTTCAAAAGGGGGACAGATTTCTATTTTTACCAATTTCTCAAAAACGGAATATCCAGTGCAGCGTGAGAGGTATCATGAAGAGTGAGGAAAGTGTCATTTGACAATATTCTCTTCAGGAGCAATGTATTTGGTTATGCATGACGCCACTGATGCGAGTACGAAACCATTAGAAAGAGAAAAGGTTGCTTTCTATGGATATTACCATTTTAAATCTCTATAATAAATGCCGTTGGAACACTAACCTTCTAACGATGGATTACTTTAATACACACAGTGCAAGCATTGACTATTATTAATATCTTACCTTTTCCAATCCCTTGGCCGTATTTTCTGTATGAGTTGCCCATGTCTACGTTAATCCCTGTCATCTACCCCCTTCCATGATGTGTGCTTGGTCCCGTATGGTGGTGGTAGTTGTTACATTTGTCCCGTTTGATCTTCAATAATTTAAAAATTAAACATCATCAGAAAATACGGAAATTGAATATGCGTTACAGCTGCATAGTGTCAAATTTTCCTCCTTTTTATGTGGTTTGAATATGATATCATAAATCAGTTTTATGCCATTTTATTCTTATTTTTGAAGTTAGGGTGTAGATTTTGCTCAATGTTGATCCCTCATGTACAAAATTACAACTTTACACAGGAGTCAATGTGTGAGTGTCTGCTCCATCCTCAATGGCTGTGACTTTAACAGCTCTGTCAGGCAAGCTTCTCAAAAAAGGTACAGGATAAATGAAAGCTTTGTTGATTATTATTGAAGAATTATCACTTACCTCATACAATATCAGCTTTAACGCATATTCAATTATACTATTATCTGATGTTTTCTTTTCAGTTATTAAAGATCAAACGTGACTAATATTATTTTATATAGATAGTATATGTCACAATAGTAGTTTATGGGGAAAATTATACCATACGTAATCAGATTCATTTAACATTATGTGTATGTTATTCTCTGTAACTGCATGCACAACCGTTATGTTAACGCATGCTTGCCTTTGTGTTAGTAAAGATATAATATCTACTCGATTTAACTAGATACTACTTTGGTTTTTGTGCATACAACATGGAGAGAAAGAGGGGGAGGAGGTGGGATAGTTGTATGTGGTGATTAGCACATGATTATAGACGTTTTATCAATGGTCTTATCATTTTATTTCTGAGTGTTTGAATTCAGACTTAGTTTGTAAATTTCGATGAATTGTTTCTCCCTTTGAAAGTCGTTTCATTCTGTCGTCATCTGTCATTTTGTAAAATGGTTTTATTACAAAGTTAGGCTCCTGCGGTATATGTAGTTGTCAATGTTGTCGCTGGTGCATAACGTGTGAATATTCCCATACTGATGTAAATACTTGTAAGAAATGAAGACTAGGGAATGGAGACGTCTCCTCAGTGATGAAGGCCAACGGCCGATAGCTAGATAAAAAAACCCTGGAACATAGTTGAAACGTCTCCATTCCCTAGTCTTCATTTCTTACTAAGTATATATATATATATATAAGGACGTGAAACCGTCGGTAGCTGACCCACTGCTTACAAGGTACGTATATATATATATATATATGCACTCGGCAAAAAAAGTTCTTAGGACACTTATAAAAGAAGTTAAAATATACCATATAAATTTACATTATTGTATATCAATATGACCAGATATTATTCCACTTCCAGTATGATATAAAGTTAACATGTGAGCAGTCATGCATGGCTGATTACATGCATTAAACAATAGCAAGGTCAGTAAAAAATGCAAGAAATTGAGCCTTCAAATGCTAATGATCAGGTCCATCTTGTTGGCATACATTCAACAATTATTTCAACAGGTGTTTATGATTTGCATAAAATACTTAGAGATGCATCATGAGATGCATCATTTGGACATGCACTTTCAAGATAAAGCTGCGACGTCGATGTGCTGCACTCATTCAGAGCTAGGGAGGACAAACAAGATATTGAACTGTTTTTAATTAGTCAAGATACTGAAATTTGACCTTTTTTTCATTGACTAATTTTATTAAAAATTCCAGTGGAATAGTGATGTATTCAAAATGGACAATTTTCTTTTCTTTTCAAAATAACATTTAACTTTAATCTTTGTCGTTCAATGGATCTTATGCCACATATACTTTCACAAGTGAAAGACTGACTGCTCCACTTCTAGCAATTTTTTTTACTGACCTTGCTATTGTTTAATGCATGTAATCAGCCATGCATGACTGCTCACATGTTAACTTCATGTCATACTGGAAGTGGTATAATGTCTGGTCATGATATACAATAATGTACCTTTTAATAAAAATTTATATGGTATATTTTAACTTTTATAAGTGTCCAAGAACTTTTTTGCTGAGTGTATATATGTGTCTATCAGTGACAGGCACACCGGAATGTAGAATTTTATAATCACAGTCTTTATTATTATTATTTT
>JZLH01S0087505.1:15045-28179 GCA_001188425.1 Eucidaris tribuloides | reverse complement strand
TTTTTGCTCTTGGGTACTATTTTTTTGTTTTTGTTAACACAGAGGTTAGAAGGAAGGAGCAGGTACTCTGGAGTTAACTCCCAAAATCCTAACGTGACCAAGTCGCAAATTTGCACCACACAATACATTCAACAGAAATGCCCAAATAGAGCAGTAATTTCTGAGGTATGTTAAGAATAAGACTTACATGTAATGTGTACAGTTTGAGTTTCATTTCAATGTGAAAACTGCATACAGAGAGGAACAATATATGGTGAAAAATACAAATTGCTGACCCAAACACATCTATGCAGTACTTCGGGTAATCAAAATTTGAACCAACTCACTATTGGAAGTAAGTAATTGCCTAAGTTTGTATGTTCTCAGAACTGAGAATATATGCAGACTTGGTCTTGGAACAAACTGAAAATTGTACTTTACCTACATGGTGCACAATTGAGGTAAATTACCACCCTCTGCTCACGAAGCACGGAGGTTTCTTCCAACATCTTGTTATCTTTTACTGATATTCGCCTCGTTTAAACAGCAAAGGACAAATTTACCGTGGGATATGTATACAGCCCGCACTCAAAACGGCAAGACAAGCAGTCAACACTCGATCTAGTGTGCAACTGTTCATGCATCTCGATGTATGTAACTGCAATGGAACCGAACGTGAAGCATTTGGCCGCATAGCAAGGACCCCAACCTGCAGTAGTTCGTAACAAGGGCAGGCTAACATGGTAAGACTCTAGACCCCCCCAAAAAAGGGTCATTTCTACAAATAGTTGTGCTATTAGAAAAGATACTTACAATTTTTTGAGGAAGAATCAAATTGAAATCTAGATCTATGCACTTTATGAAATATTAGGAAACATTATACGTTTCCTCTCCACACCTACATGTACTTGCCACTTGAATCAGCCACCTTAACACTTACATTACACACTGATAGGCCCTATCACAATCACACGACAATGTGCAGTCAAATATTTTAATGTTATTTAGTTAAAATGGCAACCTTTATTGGCTGCGGAGAAACATGTCACTATTGTTCTCAAACTTATTTAAAAGAAAACGAAGGAATTTACTTTTCCGGCTTGGATGAATGAATCTTTTTTTTTTGGGGGGGGGGGGAATATTTCTGGCATATTTCCCACATTTTGTCATTTTTCCTGAACACCATCTGATATAAATTCATGCATAGTCCCAAGTCTATACCACCCATGGAGATTTTTTTGTGCACAGGTTACTATAGGCTCTGGATCAAAAAAGATCACTGATGCATGGATAGTGCACTCAAAAGAAATCCCCCCATATTACTACTGTTTGGTGTATGTGGTCCATATCCTGGACCACATACGTAGTTGGTGTGTAAAAAAAAATGGGAAAGACTTCCTTTGAGCACCCCCCCCCTTTTAAAATTGCAAAATAAGACATTCCCGTGATTTTTAATTTATTCCTGACACTAACACTAACCCTACCCTAACCCTAACCCTACCCTAACCCTAGTTCAGGCTTCGCCTTCTTTTTTATTTTTCACTTTGATCACGGGGTCCGGTCCGGTTTCGAACCTACGACACATGTCTTGACTTACCTGCGCCCCTACGCCGCACGCCACAAGCGATTGCTGGCAGTAAGGGCTTTCACAATATATTTATCCAAGATATAGACTGTCATGGTTTCACCGTTGATGGCGCTATGTCAAAATCGGCCAAATTTATCGCTTTAATTTACTGACGGAATAAATCGCGATGCGGCGGAGATGGACTCCTTCAAAATGACCGATTTTTCGTGAAATTCTTACTGTAGCATCGTTATTTTCCAGATTTCCGAGGTCTAGTAGTAAGTGAAGGCATCTGTAAGGTATCACTTGTTATTGATTTTCATTATATTTTGCAATTTATTACCATTTCAGAGGGGGTGCCCAAAGGAAGTCTTCCCAAAAAATGCCTTCTCATGTACAGCCTCAGGTCAAAATGGGAGTTTTCTGGGAGCTGGATGATTGGCATGTGAGCGTGTGGGGGGGTGGAGGGGAGGGGGGGAAGAGTCCCAAGACTGACTGGAAATGTGCCATCATGCAGCACAGTGTTCGATTTAGTTTAGATATTCAGCAGAGATTCATAATTTTTTTCGATAATTAGCTCCTGGTTTTACTGACAACTGTACATAGTTTTTAATGGTAAGGTCGATATCATAAGTTCAGTTCGGAAAAGATAAATACTAGTTGCGGTTGTCACACGACATGGATTTCAATAGGTGGGACCATTACAAATATGTTGTCGTCATTACATACATTTGAGCACTCCATTTTACTCATTTCCACCACACTCAACACTTTTTCAAATTTGTCCCAATACTTACCGATCTCCTTGTAATACAATACAACCATTTTTCGTTTGAACCGTATTTAATGCCATGTTTTGGCCGTGTGTTGTGACTGTTGTCCCAGCACTCACTTCGACGTAATCTAGTAGTGTTCAGTGTTTATAATTTATGACGTCATGCAGCTATTCCCATTTTTGCAGTATCCGTCGTGAATACCAGATCAGTGGGTGAATCCACGCAATGTTGACAACTTGCGTAAGAAAAGTTGGGTCAGCGAAACATTTGTGAATTTCAATCTTCTCTGATGGAAGTTTCAGCAATAGATGTGTCATTGCGTAATGTGTTCATACACTGTAGTAGAGGAACAATATTATTATAAGGTTCCGTGACACTTTCACAGGGACAACGGTTTGAAGGTGGTTTTGGATTGTCTGAAAGGTACTAAACAAATTTGGCTTGGGTAATCCCTCTTCAAAATGTCGGCAATTTTTGGCAGGGGTCAAAATGGGTTCTACAGGGGTCAGAGTTGAAAAATGGTCTAATCAGCTCGAATCATAAATCAAAATTACTTGTTATGTCAAGCAGAATATAGTTCGCCATATCTGTGATCAACCGTTAAGTGTAGGCCCTATTATATAACCAAAAATGTGGAAAGGTCAAGGTATGTAGGGCAAAGTTCACATTCTTCTGCCATGACTAATTCATCTAAGGAACTTAAACCAAGCAAAAAGGTTATCTTAAACTTGAAATGTCAAAAATCAAGGTTTACGATAAGATGCATAGGATTGCATGCACATAGGCCTACAGATGCTGTAGGTTCCCATATGTCGCCAGCAAACCAAGCGCACTGGATGAACGTACATTTTGCTGCTATCTGCTCTACCCTCCCTCTCCTGGATCGAAGTTCACTACCTGCTTTTTTACCTGCCCCCTCCCCACCACCGAATATTCAACCGCATCAAGTGTACAAAACACTTAAATGTTTAAATGCATCAAAAGCTGTACATAGTGATGATATGGCAGTTAAACTGATTCGCGAGTTTGCCATTGAGTTAGCTGACCCACTCTCAAAAATTTTCAACACCTGCTTGGATGCCGGCATTTTCCCGGATGCCTGGAAAACGGCCAACATTACCCCCATTCCAAAAGTAACACCATGCACGTCAATAGATCAGCTGCGACCGATATCCGTGACCAGGGATCCGTGACTCCTATCTTTGGCCGTGTTTTCGAACATTTCTTGGTTGAATGGATTAGAAATGACATTGCACAACACATAGATGATCGTCAGTTTGGTAACGTCAAAGCTTCGTCCACAACTCATTATTTGTTAAGTCTTCTGGACTCGATAATAAGTGGGACTGATAAGAGCGGATATATTGCCTCCTTGTGTACAATTGATTATACGAAGGCATTTGACTTAATCGATCACACAACTGTTGTTACAAAACTAATTCAATTAGGTGTCAATTCGTCTATTGTACCTGTTTTGTGTAGCTTCCTTGAAAACAGAACACAAACTGTTCGTATGGCTGGTTCTGTATCTGAACCAATACATATCATGCGGGGTGCCCCAGGGTACGAAACTTGGACCTGTGTTGTTTTTAGTTATGATCAATGACGTTGCAATGTTTACCCCTTATAGATGGAAGTATGTAAGTGACCTCACAATTGCCGAAATCCGCCATCACTCTCAAGATTCCCATCTACAAGATCATATCACTCAGATTACTGATTGGTCGCACGTTAATCACATGACCCCTAAACCCAGCAAGTGTAAGACCATGCATGTTTCCTTTATGAAGAACCCTCCCCCACTCCCGGAAATGAGTATCAATAATTCTACCCTTGAGACTGTTCACACCTTGACACTTCTTGGCATTACTATCCAATCCAACCTAAAATGGGATCAACATATCAATCACATCACACAAACAGCAGCCAGACGCCTTTTCATTCTTTGCATACTCAAAAAATACAGTCCACCCATATCTGATCTCCTCACAATCTACATCACTTACATTCGTCCAATCCTTGAATACGCATCACCGATCTGGTCATCATCAATAACATCACAACAAGTACAACAAATCGAACGAATACACAAACGTGCAATCAAAATAATACTTGGTTACAATCATCCACACGATTATCAACACACACTTATCACCTTGAATATTCCCTCACTTGAAGAAAGAAGACAATCCATTCTGGAAACATTCGCACGATCTCTGTACACGTCAAAACACCGATCGATCCTCCCACCTCTGAAAAGCTCACTTCCAAATTATCGACCCCTCCGCCATAACCAAGGTCTTTCGATACCACGATGCAGAACAAACCGGTACAAAAACTCACCTGTCCCATGTATGGTTCATATTCTGAACAACACCTTATTTAATTCATAACTCAAGATTTAAGACTTGATAGTGTATATTGTGTTCAGGTTCAGTATAGTTTGCCCTGGCTCACGTGGTTTGCCTTGTCTTGCCCGTTTCAATGATGATTGCTAATTTTGTATTTACCGTGTATGATTGCTAATTTTGTATTTACCGTGTATGTGCATGTATTTATGTGCATGTATAAATGCCGTGTTTTGCATGTATTTATTTGTAAATAGTGACCCATTTTTACTGATTTTGTATATTGTACCATAATGTATGTTTTAATGAATTTCGTATTTAATATCGTCGGTGTGGAGCCGGAGGGGCGTTGATGCAATGCACGTTGACAGCCGGAAGGGCGTTGACTCCATTGACTTTGTACAGTGATAACGCCCTTCTGGTTTTCAGCCAGTTATGCGTTGGTGCCCTTCTGGTTCTATACCGACGACATGTACTTTATACTGTATAGTGCTGAACGAACCGTTATCAGCCGCACATCTCTTTCCGTTCCATTTCATGTTTGAACCAAATATATCATTTACCTCATAACCTTTGGGTTTTTATTTTTGTTTGTCTTTACATAAATACAAATTGACTCCTTTGTCACTGTTAAATGCAAATTATGCAATTTACATGCTGTAAATAACGGTTCGTTCAGCACCGTTTGCACTTTAATGAATAATTTGTTTACCTGATTTGTTTTATGTATAATTTAAAAGACGTTAATGATGGTATAATTATATATATTATGTTGTTATATGTAAATCAGGTAAATTTTAGTTTTGACTACATCTCCTGATTTTGTCTCTTTTATACCGGAAATAAATAAATAAATAAATAAATAAATAATTTAGTCCTTCAGATTCATCGGCAGATGCGATATTGGAATTTACGTCCGACAAAATAGCTGTCGTCACGTTGACTCCAGTCGCAGTTTTGAAACAAGCCACCTGATTGGCTGTTGTGTGTGCTATAAACAGATTCGTTTATAGATAGGCTACTGTCATTGGGTACTTTCCTGATGAAAATTACATACGGTTTTTTCAACTTTTTTAAAAATGGTGGGTTTATGACATTGCCGAGTTACATAGCATGTTGTTAAATATATATATATATTTTTTATCAAAAATACATCAAAAGATTTCAGTTCTCTGGGTGGGTCACGAAAGTCGCTCATACGGACCGAGGGAAGGAGATCTATATGAAGTTAGCGGCTTGAAACATCCGACATCAAAGAAACTAAAGCACCTGAAAAAGTCTTTTGAACGTCCTTAGAAATCCAACAGCTGTTTGAACACATTATTTCTAGTTGGCTCTCTAGTCTATGATACCTACGGAGTCCATTCTTCCCATATTATGCTGGTAGCCAATTACTACAGTATCAGTAACAAACAGATTGTAGCACTGGCAATATAAACTTAAAGATACGGTCGCTCCCTTACACGAGTTACCCAGTATAGACAAAATGGAAAAGAAGATACAATAGAAGTTTAAAGACAAGTGTGGAATACAAGAAAGCATGAAGAATGAGGCTTGAAGAAAGAAGAACGAGGAGGAGGAGAGGGATGGCAGGGGTAACTATCGCCTGCCACGCAGTCGACTTACTCTGGTTTGCCTCAGAAACAGTTTTACCTGTGGTAATTTTACTTTCGAAATTAATTTCACATCGAAAGCTCGAACACCGTTCAGAAGCTGCCCTTGCCTTTCCAGTGCGAAAACACACTACTCTGTAAGGACATAAAAGACAGCATATTGTCACCCCCGTAAACTAATTTGACTGTTTTAAGAAAAATGATTAAAACAAGTTGGTTCTTTCAATTTTTTATTTTTATCCAAGATTCATCTAACAGTACACTTGAAGAAGACAAATAAAATGCAAATATTCTCTCGACGATGTTGTTATGCAATCATATGAGATGACTTAAGCCCTTTGGAAAAAAAATGGAATTGCGACTTAGCCATATTTAAGTTTGACATAGAAAGACTTAAGTTTGACTTGAGTAGGGAAGAAGTGATTAAAACCTACGGGCTTTCTAATACTACAAACCTGCCTATGTCACATGCTTGTACTGTATGCATTGGGATAAATTAGTCTATGTCATATAGCTTGATGATTTAGGCAAAAACCTGGTAACCTAGGTAAAATATGACTCGTGCAATGAATTTATGAGAGTGACGATATAATTATAACGGGACAATAAAAACTATTGAATGCATGTTTCCCCTGAAATCTGTCCGAGTCTTTGGGTTCACAGTATTGTTAAAATCTTTAACATAAACAATGACGAAATCATAGCGTCATCAGAAACTAGGAAATAAAATGAAATTGATAGCCTTACAATTTATTATGCGTGTTGCATTTGCCAGGGTAGTCATTGCATGTTTGGCAGTCGACTGATCAAGATGACTATGATGTATGTGGAAGTGTTTGTCTTGTGTTTGCTTCTTCTATCGGGGCACTACGCGAATAGCTCAACATTGTAAGTCGTCAGAATTTGGATTACTTACTTTTTTCAAATCATGATTTCACTTTGATGTAATAACTAACTTGTATGTGCAAGACTGAATGCGACCACACTTGCGTGAGTCACTATCAACAAAATTTGGGCATTGCCAATGCACGTGTTTTTAAGAGAATATAAGGAACGTCAGAAAACTCACAATGTGTTTCTCTGTGCGTTTGCTATATGTTATTCTCTCGTGAGGGAGTCACGGGCGGGAATAAGAAGGCGGCAAGACTGGTGTGAGAAAGGATCGGTCCGACTGGCTATGTCTGTAATTCACTTAGATTTTCTCGGTAATAAAGTGGGCTTATTTCTGAACGAAATGAGTCCGATATTTATACAGTTGGAAGAAATTGCTGTTCCTTTTAAAGGAGCTGAGTGTTTTTTTTTCTGATTCTCCCACGATTTGTACATTCATTTTTTTTCTTCTTTGCTGTTTTTTAAGTACGACCTGAGCGTTCTAAAGAGAGGAGAAATATCGATGATGAGTCACCAAATTGCCAAAATATTAGACTACATGTATGTTCTAATATGTAAGGGTTTTCCAGAATGGCCTCGGAATTTGAACTATCAAAGGTAGGGAATCTTATTTGCACCCTTATCGCAGCACATCTGAAAACATCATTGATGCCCTTATAATGTTTAAGAAGGAAATGCCTGTAAACATTGGAAATCAGTAATTACCTAGAATTTGACAATGTGCAAACAACCAATTGCCATTAAGTGTAATTTCTATGCTAGGAATTTTGTCTCTGGGAGACAATTATTCACATCAAAATCTAACAGTGACCATAGTCGTACGCGGGGGGGGGGGGTGGTTTTGGATGTTCAAACAAAAGCGTGGTGTTTAACACCACAAAACGCCCCCTTTCATGCTGAACACATACAACCTTTTAGCCGTGGGAGGGTGAGCCGTAGGACACGATTTTGGCTTGAAATCGTTTTTATATCGTAGATTTGGGTAAATTTTGGGCAGAGGATGACCGGGACATGTTATGGACCTGGGATTTGGAATAGAAATGTGTACGTCACCCCCCCCCCTTTTCCCAATCGGTGAGCGACTTTTCACCGGCAGGGCTGATGGAAAAATCTTCGAACCTAGGATTTGGTCCCGGACAAACACGCCCCTTTGCAATATTTTGCGCAGGCCGATATGTATGACGGTGATTATGATTCCATGAATCTGAGTTTCTTGCTCCTATACTTTGCTAAGGTTCTTAGATGGGATGTGTAGCCTTCTACTGCATATGCCAGTGTATTTACCAAGTGTTAATTTGTTAGGCATGCGAGTGATACGTTAGACCTGTCTTATTTAAGAGAAGTTACATCAGGCTAATACTTATTCTCATTTAGGAAGTACAAATAAAGGGTTGGGGTGGGGATGCGCTTGACCCCCAAATAAAATTTGATCATGGTTCAGAAAGGCTTTTATTGATTAATTTCTTCTTTTTTGTGCCTTCATAAATTGATGCAGATTTTGTAAATTATATACTTCATAATCATATTTCCCCATTAATATTTGTAACTTCACTATCTATTAAAAGCTAAACGGATTAATCGTTTATAAAGCGCAGTCTTTGCATTGAATTTATGATACCGAAAGGCCTTTTTTATTTATTTTTTGGTAGTTTATATATGTCATAATCATAATTTATCCCTTGAAATTAATATTTTTCCATAATTATTTGTTTATAAGGGTGAGTGTTCGTTAACAAATGAATCAAACAAATAAAAATGCGAAATGTTCTTCAATATCTTTAAATTAACTGTTAAGTTAATTATTTCGTTCTTGTGTCTATAATATAAACTAGCGAAACGACTTCATCTCTTCGCATCACGTCTAAGCCCTATTAGGCGATTTTAGAATATTACAATGCATTTGGGGAAATTCAGTTAAACAATGTATAATTATAAGAATTTGTTTAATTCTTGAATGCGAGTGTACATCAAAATATCATCGACCCACTTTTGATTGTAACATTACGTAATGAGGCGAAGTTCATATGGTTGGTACTGTCCGTATGAGAAGTGTACAAGTTTCATATTTGTACCTTCCATGGAAGGCGTACGAAGCCGATGTTTCATAATTATACATTATTTGGAACACATGCATACATTGTGGACAGTGGGTAATTACGTCTATTTACACTTTGAGATACCATTGTAGGAAGTTTTTATTTTTTAGTTGGATACATATGGGGTTCCTATCCTAAGGGTTGTTCTCGACATTTGATTCAAAATTTTCTCAAAACGCAAGCTCGCCGCGGCCGCTCACGGGTTGCTTTACAATAATTTTGAAGCAATATGCCAACACAACTAGAAAAAATGCCAGTTGAATTATGTTTCTACGCAACGGTACAAATATTGTTAATATCTCGAATGCATATGACTTCGACTCAAGGTCTTTTGGAAATATCCCTCGTTTCGGTTTATGAAAATTTGATAGATGTGAATAACCAATGAAGTCACAGTGGAATGCATTTATTCATTTTTAATTTTTGGCATCAAAATTTGGAAATGGGCGCAATTGTAGTGCTTACCCCGGGTATCATTTTCAGACACCCTACTGATGTCGTATTACCATCACACTAACCACTCGTACATTGTGTCAGTACGTAATATTTACTTTGACATTATAGAGTATGTTCTGTTTCTCTTTAAAAAAAAAACGAGTGATATTGTTCACTCTTTAAGGAGTGAATGTCAAAAAGAGTGAATTTAGAGTGCAATCTATAAATTCACTCTTTTTTTAACATTCACTCCTCACTTTTTGTAAAGAGAGTATTCTGACCCCCAAATAATTTCGCTCATTATGCCACTGGAAGTTCTAAATGAATATCTCGTGTAAATTTGAACTTATAAGATACTAATATAATCTGATAAGGGGACATAGCAAAACGATGTGTTCGACAGAATTCATAAATCACAACTTTTGGATTTTCAGCTCTTTCTAAAAAAAAAATGATGCTTAAATCGATACAAAACTAGTCCTTTATTATTTCACAAATGTAACCACTGATATGCATCATATTTATTTCTCTGACAGAATTAGTTTCAAACATTTAATTTACTAACCAAGTCTTGTTCAAACAAAGCTCAAAATATAAAGGGCATAGAAATTTCAGGAAAGGATTTTTTTTATTTCTTTTCTTTTGCAAGGGGGAAAAATCACCACTACAAGACCTTGGCCAACAGTGTTTATGAAGCATAATTTGAAAAATGTGTAATAATTTTTTCCACCTTATTTACAGGTAAAAATTTCGTAGAACCATGCTTGTATCTTTGATCATATAACCATGGTATTAGTTATAGTATAACGCAAATTTAACAATTGTTTTTTAAACACTGTTTCATAACAATCGTGTTTAAACTATCGTATAACCATAGTTTAAAACCATCATTTTCAATAGTAGCAGAACGAGACTTTAACAAAGGTTTTGTAATCACTGTTTTTAAACTTTTGTAAAACTATGGTTTTATATCCACTGTTTATATACGTAATTATTAAAATCATAACTCTGGAACTATCGTTTTGAAACTATCGTACAGCCATGGATTTTAATCGTGATAACAAGAGTTTGATCATTGTTTTACAACCTGGTTTGACACTATCGTAGAACCATGGTTAAATCCTTGGTTTCATTGCCCTCGTTTTTAAACTATTGCACAACCATGGTTAAAAGTTTGTTTTTTTATTTGTACACTAAATCGTTTTTACTCACACTTGATCCACTAAAGATAAGTACATAAAATGCACTGTTCAAATTTTGGGAATGATATATACAACGATAAATCGTTTGAAATAGGGTCGTGCTCAATTTCGCGTTACTACATTCTCAGCCACCAATTCATCAATCACCGTGCGTTTATCATTATCGTTTTTTTTTTAGTCTCTTGTCCAATACCTCGGTGACTTCCCGTTTTGGCGATTCCTTTCTAAGTTGATTCACTTTGACCGTTTTAATATTCATGAAGTCGTGTATTTTATGTGGCCTTTCAGAAAATTTCAAAATCTCGAAATCAACTTGTGCAACCCAACTCAAATATTTCACTAATATGAGGTTGCGAGTTATTGCTCGTATTTGGAGACAAATTGTATCAAATGTATTTTTTTTTCAGCCTGGGAGGGCTCCCCCTCTTCCTAGATGATCCCATATTTTAGGTACTTTATAGATCATTTTCAACGCCGCCATCTCATATTTTATAACATCTTATGCTGTTATCATGAATTCATGTGTTAATTTGATTGTAAAAATGTATTAATTTCAAAAGCAGATTGCATTGATAAATGACCAAAGCTACTATTTACCCGTTGGGACGATTTGATTTTGGTAAAACACGCATTTTTCATAGAAACTAGCCCGAAATATTTCATAGTCTCCAAAGGGTTAAAGTGACAGGCTAACATTGTGGAACTTCAGTTTAAAAAAAACAACTACTGTCACGCATTGATATCTCAGATACATAATAGTGCTTAAATGGACAGATAAAAATCCTTGCATCCATAAGTTTAGAATGTTATAGTGCCACTCGCAAGGTATCCATGGATAGAAAAATAGTGCCCCTTCCTAGTATTAATCAGTTAAACATGTAGGAAATAGAAAAGGTCAGGAGAAGGTCACACTGGATACTCACTCTTTTAAAGCACTACTAAAATGATCACTTTGACGTACTTTTTTCCGGGCCTCCTTTTTAGACCTTATTAAAGACCCTTAGAGCATGGAGGATTATGTAGCTCCCATATTTTAAACTGTGGCCATCGGTACACTGTGTCTTTAAGATAGAAGGATAGCCTGACACGGAGTGTCGAACGTTTTGAATATTGTTACCACCAATTGCGGAAACAGATTGACATCCCATGAATAGGTAATCATGGTATTGTTTCTGTATAAATTATGTCCCATCCCCGTTCCAAATCCTAGCTACGCCACTGAGTCTGACCACGTATGCTTATCAAGGGAATATTAATAACCACATTTAATTGGTTTGCTCTATTCTCATCTACACAATTTATCATTTTTTGGTCACAATATTTTCTATTAACCTGACGTGAGCACTATCATGTTCTATTTTTTTTCTACCTACCATGTAGAGATCTATCTGGTCAAAATTTAACCGAGATTCCTGTCGATGACCTGAAAGGACTCACCAATTATTCTCGGATGTAAGTATTTTAGAGTTACCGGTAAAGGGGCCACTGATGAGTTCCAAATACTGTTTCTAATTCACACATTTACGTTTATTCGATATTGATAGCTGAGGACAAAATTGTGATTTATGCTGCAGTGCAGTTGAGCGCACACAGTAACTATAAACTGAATAAAATTTAAATTTGACAATTATGGGCAATCCTAGCTCCTGAATGCAAGCAATTGTTTTAACCATCAGCTGGGAACAGAGGGAATCATTTCTTTCCCAACATCAGTTTGAATATCCACCATTTTATGGTATTGTTTATTGTTACAGGCAACGATTATATTCTTCTCTCTCGAGCAGCTATTAAGAGAGGAGAATTGTTTCTCTTGAATTACCCACCATTTATGGTATAGTGGTAAGGTATCCACAACGATAACATTCATCTGTAACCAACACCTGGGAACCGAACGCAGTCATATCTCATCGATAACCCGTCACTTTATTTGTGTACAGATTAGTTACGACGCTCATCAGTTTGGAATAGAGGGGAGTTACTTGTCTCACGTGATCCATCAAATTATTGTGTATTCTGTTTTGGTACCCGCATTATTTTCAGTATGGAACAGGGATGAATAATTTATGTAACGTACTCCACCGAATTATTCGTGTGCAGATTAAATTTGGGTATCAACAGCTGGGATTTGTAAGGTTTTTTTTTTTTTTTTTTTTACTTCTTGGGTCATTATATATAATATATTATGCATATTCTGTTTTGGAACCCAAATAATTGGATTTTTTTTTTT
>JZLH01S0087450.1:12880-26279 GCA_001188425.1 Eucidaris tribuloides | reverse complement strand
CACAAATGTAATAAAAATATCGCATCACCCACAAATGTAATAACACTTCGCCCACAAATGTAATAATTTCTAAGAGTCGTAGTCTAGGTATCAGCCCTTGATGGGCATTTGTGTATTATTGCATGACCATCCTCACTAGTCTTATTCTCAGACCTTAGTTTTGTAATAGTCTATGTATCAACCGTATACTTGTGTATCACCATCTTCGTGTAGTCTTGGCAATAGACCCTAAACTTACGTAGTAGCACATTACCCATAACCTTAAACAGTATTAGTCTGTGTAAGTGTGTATCAGCTGTAGAAGTTAATTTGCGTATTAATTAAAACAATTTTCTGGTAGTCTTTGTACCAGACCTTAGCTTATGTAGTAGCACATTACCCATAACCTGAAACAGTAATAGTCTATGTATCAGCCGTAGATGGGTATTTGTGTATTAATTATTACCAGCTTCGGGTAGTCTTTGTACCAGACCTTAGCTTATGTTATAGCATATTACCCACAACCTGATACAATGACTACCCGAAGCTGGTAATAATTAATACATAAAACCCATATATGGCCGATACATAGACTACTACTGTTTAAAGGTATTGGCTAACATCTACCACAGTTAAAAAAATCTGAGCTACATGATTCCCCATGCTACCACTGTCTTTGATAAGGTCTAAAAATGTCGCCCTGAAAAAATTGTATTTCAAAATAATTATTTAGTGCTTTAAAAAAGTGAAAATCTTAAGTTGACCAGATTCACTTGCCCATTTTCTCCCATAGACTTACTGTGTGTACACCTAGGCTATTTAAACTCGCCCCGAGTTTTAATCGTTTATTCATGCATAACTTGCCACTGGCAGTGTAGCTTTCCAATTTTTTGTATTCTAGAGTGTTTATTTGTCCAGAACACTACTATGTAGTTCAGATATCAAAATTTGATAATTTTTTTAATTGAAACTCCACAATGTTAGTCTATCACTTCAAAGTTATGAATAATGTGCTATTACATAAGCTAAGGTCTGATACAAAGACTACCCGAAGATGGTAATAATACACAAATTAATTATAGCAACATACCAGCGTAAGTCTGACGTATTAACTACCACGGGGTACGTACATTCGAAATGTCAGCACCGTGTGTGGATAAGAAAATATTCATTGAGGTCTACTTCATAGACTAAACAGGGATAGTAAATTAAGAGTCTGAAAACTCAGAACTTGTATAATATCCAGTATATAGAGTAACAGGGATTACCTTATGTGTTCATGACTAATGCCTTTTACATAGACTAGTTATCTGCAAATTTTCATTAAGGTCTGATACACAGACTTATGGGATCGCGTATATAACACAAATTAAGGTTTGATACACAGACTAGGCTGAGGGTTGGAATGTATTTATGAAAAGTCAGCATATGGATACACAAATTCGAAATGCAGGTGTAGTGCTAGATCTTCATAATAACCATAAAGATATGTTTGTTCTAACTACCTTCAGTCTGATGTATAGACTATCAGGGGGTATAGAATGTACGTTGAAAAGTCAGCACATTTATGGATAAGAAACAACTCACTGAGGTCTACTTAATAGACTAACTAAGATCGTTCTTATATTTACTAGGGTCTGATATATAGACTAGTATAGAGGGTGATAGAAGAGTGAAGACATAAACGAAGATCCTAAAGCAGTTCGAAATTATTACATTTGTGGGTAAAATGCATTATTACATTTGTGGGCGACAGATTATTACATTTGTGGGCGTTTTATTACATTTGTGGGCGATTATTACATTTGTGGGCAAAGTGTTATTACATTTGTGGGTGATTATTACATTTGTGGGTAAAGTGTTATTACATTTGTGGGCGTTGTTACATTTGTGGGTGATTATTACATTTGTGGGTGCAACAAACCTCCTTAGTACAGTGCAAATTAGGCTGCACACAGGTAATTACATAAATCAAGAAATAGTTATTCCACCGAACCCAAAGATTAAGAATATTAATTTGAATGGGAGGCTGATAAGAAGGGGTGGATTTGATAAAGCATTGATATTTTTTGGTAGGGCACGGATAGATTTAATTGTTATTACAATGAATGAAATGAATGGATTATGTGGGAACTATTTGACGTGCTCATGAATATGGCTTTGAAACGCAAGTACAGAGGTACAAAATCGCCGTGAGAATGTCAGAATTGTATTTGAGGGGGATTCCCTTGGAAAACGATGGTCAACAGCATTATTGTGGATATAATTAAATCAGGGAATGATGTTCTATCACACAGTGTTGATTCCAATGTTCCCTAAACAATTTCTGTAATATAATAATTTTCAAAGTTGATGTTTATGACACTAAACGTTCATGGGGCTTCCTGTAGCTGTGTGCAGTCTTAATTGTTAGCTTACTGACTATTGCGATCTGGCCGATCTCAGAGCCCTTCTTTTTGTTTTTTTAGTAGTCTTTATTATCATTCCATAATTTGTAAAATAATACAATTTTCTCATTCATCTTGAATAAGTTGACATAATTACATTCAAAAATTATAGAACAATATGTTCACCCTTTTTTAACACTGAAAAGTACCAATCAAATATCATACAGTGGACTCTCGTCATAAAAAACACTGAAACAACGAAATCTCAATATAACAGAAATTTTCTGTGTTAAACTTGAAATTGTCTTTGCATTTAATTATGTTTACAACCGTGATGTAACAAAATACCCATATAGCTAACTAACCGTCTTGGTTCCAAAGCGTTTTTTTATAACGAGAGTCCAATGAGAGAAACATATTAATGAAAGTTTGGCGAAAATCCACCACTGGAATTTTAAACTTTTAAATTTGTGACGTCACATGCGAGCAGCTCCCCATATGTCATGTAATATTAATTCCATAGAAGTGTCGTTTTCTCAGAAATTAAAAAATGATTTTACCTGTACATTCAATATATTATCAGAAACATTATTTCATACATGCTCCTATGAAAAAAAAATCCCAATTCAATTATTATGAATCATTAAAAAATAACAATTTATGGCATTTATATTACAAGACATAATTATGGGGAGCTGCTCGCAGGTGACGTCACAAATTTAAAACGTTGAAACCTCACAACTCTGTTATTCTTTGGTGGATTTTCGCCAAAGTTTCATTAATATGTTTCTCTCATTGTTCTGCTTTTATTAAAACCAACTTGATGTCAGGGTGAACCTTGCCTTTAAATTAAATTTGTTCTATAAATGATTATAACATTCAACATCTATTCATTATACACATTCATGTACATGTAAATTATTGTGAAGTTACATAATTAAACAAAGTGAACAAAAAGTAATATTTAAAATCTATTAATTCAAAATACCCACAATCCCTACCTTTCCACATACTGAACTATATTATAGCCAACCTGAACACATCTGGCTGAACTCAGAACCGTGCTCAGCACATTAGAGAGCGCCCTCTCGTGAAGTCTGACCACATACTGATCAGTTCTGACCAAAATAGTTGTTTTGTTCGGTATGATGGAACAATTAATACGCAAAAAAGAATTGGGAATACTTGATCAGAATGCGATACACGTCACTGTAAATACATGGTGTAACCTATGGTATCATGTTGTAACATAATTACACAAATACTTACTGGTAGAATACTTTTACAAATGTGACAAAAGTATGTGTTTGTGATTTGCACAAAGTTACATGAAAAAAGCTCCAAATCACCAATTTCATATCATACATTCTCATCTCTTACTAAGCATTTGAGGAGAAGTCAGTTTTAGCAAAACGAAGGAGTGTTATAAAGTCAAATTTAATTTATCGACGGTCGTCTTAAAGTTATAGGCTAACATTGTGGAGCTTTAAATTAAAAAAAAAAAAGATTGTCGATTGGGTTGTTAGTGGAAAATTTCCGAGGCCAAAAGTTTTTTTCGCGGCCAATTTTTTTTCATGGCCAAATTTGTATAACTTTGAAAAAATAGGGGGCGGCTGCCCATGGTGCCCAGACCATTTGGCACATCCTTGCTAGACATCACGTTTGTCCGTTGTAGTGACGTCCACTTTTTCGAATGTAATAATTATGATAGCAAGTATTTAAGATGAACGTCTGTGAACACTTACACCGAACATTAAAAACAATTATATCAAAATAGGTTACGCAAGGATTCCCAGGATAGGCATATTTTAATATCATTTCGTTACTCTGTGTGTCGGGAACGTTTCCTCAATAACATTATTACTTCAAGTTAACAATAAATTTCCAATATTTCATTTTCGTCGATTTATTACACCAAAAATACTAATTTTGTCTGAATTTGATGTTTGTTGACATTACAATTATTGCCTGATGAAGGCTAGCAGTTGCAGCCGAAACGTCGCAATACTCTTCCGTTTGCTACATCGTGTGACAACCGATTCACTCTAGTACTCTCTCATCTTGATACCACGATGATCAACATGTTCCGATCTATTACAATTATTCCCAACTATGTAATTTATTTATTTATATTTTTAGTGGGCCATAGTCTGTAGAAGAAGAGTGGAGGAGGTGGTGGAAGAGGAGGATAAGGAAGAGGAGGAGGAGGAGGAGGAGGAGGAGGAATATGATGAATAAACATAGTTTGCTAGCCACATTTGTACAAACCAGCAAATCGGAACGAAGTTGAATAAGACTTGAATCTGAGATATGACATGACACTGATCGCGCTTAACGTCAGATATGAAAGTGAATTTTTGCCATTGGGTAGCCAGCGGAGATGATGTTGAACAGGTGTGATTTGATCTTTTGATCTTAACGTTTGGTACATACCGTATGTTTCACAAGTCGCGCAGATGCATTTTGCACTTGTTGAAGCTTTGAGATAATTAGACATTTTGATCCCACACAGGAGTTGATTGTGAAAATGTATTGATAAATATACAAAAATAATACATCATAATTATGATCATTCCTGCAATTGTAAATCGTGAGTGAAAAAAATAATGACTAAATATAAATGCCCTTATAATTTGGTTATGCCCTGTGTAGTACCCTAGTGACAGTAACAATTTTACGTCATCGTTTTAGTTTTACTACAATGTTGCTGACTGAAGCTAGCAAACACTTTTTCAAAAAGTAATTCTTCTCGACACGATGTCTTAATTTCCTGGATAATGCATTAGACATGCTTTTAAGAGACGGGTTGTTCAGATCAGGTTTTGAACAATAGCTCCGACATACGCGTGACGTTGAGAACAAACATCAATGGCATGATGCATGGCCAGAACTTCTCAACCGCAAAACCAGAAAACAGCGAAACGTGGCAAATGATTTTGTATTTTATCAAACAATTGAACTTAGTTCCCACCCTTATCTCTTGGATGTACTCTTGGTCTGTCCCTCTTTACATAATACTATAATTCGCTGTGAAGTGGCTGGAAGCTTCCCCTTGCACCCCCATAGCTACGCCTATGACAAATACTTGACGAATTGCAGATCGTCGTAAGATGACAAATGACGTCATTAACCTGATACGCGCCATTGAATGGACGTTGTAGAATTAACAAAAGATCGTAACTAGATTTTAAGTGTCTTGACAGAGGGCTACCAAACCTGTTCTCTAAACCCAACATAGCATGACAACTGCCTAATCTTATGAAGTTCATGCCCTTGTAGTTTACATGTATACTTCTTCGTAACCCCCAATCACAGTATTGCGGTTTGACACTCACCATTATGTTGTGCTGCATTTCGGGACAACCACGGGCCACAATTATTTTATTAAACTCGTTAAATTAATGACCCAGATATGCAAATAATCGACGTTGTACTGTCTTAAAATCTGTGGAAAGTTGGCTGCACCCAATATATATGTGTCTGTGGCACAATGGAGTTAATATACATGTAGTTACGTTTCATTAATTACTCTGTAATATCAACAATTCTGATGGAATTAAACCCCTTTTCTCTATATTCACCGCTCTTTTTAACACGTTTGATACCAGAGGTGCTACGGTTTTTCCAATTGATATCGTCATGTTGCGAACAAATGTCAAAATTGACATCGCCTCTTTGGCATTAGTGTGAGACACACGCATCCCACATCTCTACGATATCTGTATACGCCCATCGGCGTAACAGGTGCCTGTTATGGGGGGGGGGGAGCCAAAATTTCCAGGTAATTAAGTCCAAAATGTGCGTCTTTCCTTTCTTTTTTCACGGTGTTTGGTGGATTTTCACGCTTAATTTTTTATGGGGGCAGTCTGCCCACTGCCCCTCCCCCGGGTGTTACGCCACTGTATACGCCATAGCGAGTGCATCATCGGGCAAACATTGACACAACCACGCGTGAAGCAGGCACACCGCTTAAAAGCCCTGGGCACACTCAATCACACAACCGGCCTCCATTCACAGGAGAAAAGTGCAAACAAATAAAAGCAACTCGCCTAGGATACGGCTCCAAAACCGCTGCTATTCATCCGTGAGACTGTACACATGCTGTTGCGACGTTGAACACATTGGATTTTACGTCTGACTTCAGAAGCATTCAACGCTTCCGCCAGTACATGGATATTTTAACTCCTTTTCAACTTGTCATATTGGATAATAAAAGAGGAACAATGAAAATGCGACGGTACGGAATGTTCGTTCATTCTTCGAGATTTGTTCGTTGTTTCGAATAAATGCATCATCAATCATTTGCTGAAAATCTATTTCAAGCACAGCGTGTCAGACGTCTGCTACTGAAGTTTCTTGTACTATTTTGGGTCACTGGCTGTGATTGAAGAAAACAAATACACGTAAATCGGAGGAAATAGCATGCAAATTGGTGAGTTGGGAATATATGTATGTTTTGAACTTTGTCTAGTATTTGGACAGAGTTCACAACGTTTACTCTAAAAATTGATAAGTTATTTCAACATTTAAAATGGCCAATGAGTTACCACACTTTCTAAATGTTGATTTTCACTTTTTATCCAGTTGGAATCTACATCTATATACTTTAGCTGCTTAAAAGGTTAAATGCAACATTTATATAGTATGGTCACTCTTCAGCCCTTTTAAATGTTGAATTCACATTTGAGTTTTAAGAGTTTTGAATAATCAAATCAATTATAATTCAGTGGTTATACAACGTAAACAATAATGTGATATTGTATACACGAAAATTTGTATTAAATACAAGTATACCAGAAGCACTATCACTATTTTCATTTGAACTGCGGCTGAAGGAAGAATCTCTTGTGATATAAATAATTAAATCTTATTTATTCTACCATTTACTTAAAACTCTTTTGCGAAGATCCATTTAAGATTAACACAAGTGTTGTTTTCCTTTTTCAGTCAGAATAATGTCCCATCGAGAACTCTCTTCTGCCTGATGAATCATGCACAGCGGTAGTATTGACATCTTTTTGCATCGGGTTCCCTGAAGGTAAAATGTGGATTTTGACTTTATTAGTATCTTACTCCCAAAAATATATGACTTAAGCATGTAATATTCTGAGTGTGACAGTAACAGGGTTAAAACACATTCGACATAATTATGGTAATCCATTTGTCATTCTTAAACCCTCTTTTCTCTACTAGCGAATCGGGGGCAATAAATTTATTATTATTATTTTTTTTTTGCAACCAAACCTGACCACCGGATTTGCCTTCCCATATGTTGTCAGTAGAAAGGCATTGTACATATCATGTATGGCATCATGCATGTACCTAGTATCCATTCATTCTCATAAGTCAGTTAGAAATATATTTCTTTGATTTTGTCCACCAAAACTCTAAAATCAGGCAACAAAAATGTACACGTACATTGTCGACCTGATTATTTCGATGTCCTGCAGGACAATCACTACTTAAAAGTATTATGTGGTGTCATGCCATTGCACCGCACATTCTGAAAAAACAAGTCAGTTTGGTGAAATATGTTCCACAGGCATTCGCAGGTGAGGTGCGACAGGAAACATGACTACCCCCCCTCCCTACACACAAGTTTCAACAATGAGGTGTACATCATTATTGTTTGTTCCCGCACCCATAACAATCACAACCATGCTTGCACAACAAACCACAAATGCCTGGCCCCTTATAGTATGATAGAAAGTTATTGTTACACAATCTTAATGCTATTTTGAGACAATTTTCTTTGTCTTAAAAGAAGACTGTACTGACATAAAAAAGCTCTCCTAGCTCTCCTTCATTTGTTAATTTCAGCCTCGCCAAAGGTGTCCCAATGACCCTACATTAATTTAAGAAGCGTTGAATCCATTTTGGGGTCAATGAGACAAAAGAATATGTTTTTTGGCAGTTTTGTTCTTGGGATTTGCACTTCATAACTCTGTTGTCTTTTTTAAAGTTAAGAATACGTTTACACTACATCACATGATTTCATTACGTTAGCACACTGCGCCCAATGTACAATAGCTCAACGAGTCAGTACAGTTAGAACACGGTATAGCAAGCTCTTATCTCAGTAGCACGGCATACATCGGCGATAAGATATTTTTCCAATTATCATCTTAAGACGGTTTTAGACTTATAGTAGAGCGGATAAGCAGACCAATTGTGGCAAAATTTGACTAAAGCATGAAACTTTCACCAGTGTTAGTACATGCCATAAGCTTTATTTTAAGATCGGGAGGTAAGTCAGATTTGACTCTGATGACCTCTAGAGGTCAATTGACCTTAAACTAAGCAAATTTTGAGGTTTGGCTTCATTTTGGTAACAATAAACGTGGTTGTGATGCACTAAACATGCACTTTTGTTTACAATGGAGTTACCCTGGCATTCCAGAGAGGCATTGTTAATTATTAAGAGCTTTCACCTTTGACCTTTGATGATTTGTGAAAGGTCAATGACCTCAAATGTCAAAATATTGATTTGGCGTGCAATTGGTCCATGATAAATATGGTTATGATGCGCTAAAACACCTATTTGTGTCCCGATGGAATTGGTCTTCATATTCCACGGATCAATGTTGATTATTAAAAGGTTTTTGTCTGTGACCTCTGTGGGAGTGTGAAAGGTCAATGACCTCAAAATTCCAGAATATTGATATTTGGGATCATTGGTTAATGATAAAGTTGATTATGATGTACATGCATTAAGCAAGCATCTGTGCTACAATGGAATGTTTTCATATTCCACAGATCATATTGATTATTAAATAGGATTCTACCGTTGACCTCTCATAACCTTTGAAAAGTCAATGACCTCAGATATCAGAATATTGATATTTTGCGTCATTGCGTTAATGATTGAATGATTATGATGTACATGCTTTTAAGCATGCATTTGTGTCAACAATGGAATTATCTTCATATTGCACTGAGCGTTGATAATTATGAACTGGCTTCTGGCTTTGAACTCTGATGACCGTGAAAGGTCAATGACCTCAAAATGTTATAGCATTGATATTAGATGGATAGTTCATGGTCAACTATTTTTCACATATGACATGCTTTATAGCTACATTAAAATTGTCTACTGTTTTACAGATCATTGGTCAATATCCTTAGATTCTTGCTATGACAATGAGAGGTCAATGACCTTAAAATATCAAGATATTGACATTTGGCTTGATTGGCTCAATGGTAAACTGTTAATATTGTAGAAATCATGCATTTGTCAAATTAAAGTGTCAAAACATAATTCCACAGAACATTAGTTCATAGTAAAAGGTGTCTGTGCGAGGTTAATGACTTCAGAAAAACAAGGACTCACGTTGATGTGGTGACCTCAAAATATTAAATTGAAATTTGCACAATTCGTGTTGTAAGATAATCTGTGCAACATTATCCAATCATATTCTTAAATAAATCTGTACGCTTATAGAACAGAGATGAGGTCAGTGACCTCAGACACGTAAAAGAGTACATGGCAATGAATATAAATCATGTGCATTATGTGTATTGATGCCTAAATGTAAAAGGTTTCTGATTGCACTTAACAGTCTCCCAAACATGCTCATTAATGCAGAGCACTTGGCTGCAGGCTTGGTGCACTTGCAGAGGCCAGTACATCCAATGTTCCAGCTGGCAGTTGATCAGTTCGTGACAAGATTTTGATGCCTCTGGTAGGGTTATCCAAGAGCTGCCACCCAGAGGTTTCCCTGTTCCAACCCCAGTCAGATGAACTAGGTTGATGAAGAACCGCACCAGAATGTGGTTCCAGCAATTGGCCTGCAGACATGCACGCTTGATGTGCTGCTCGAAAGCAGCCGGCATTGGAGCAATGTTACATAGAGTCCTAGACTTGTGTGCGAAGAGCTGCTTCCTTGCATTGTTTACTTGTGTTAATGTAGCGGTCATACATCAGCACAAAAAAGTGCTCCAGAAGTGATATTGACTCTTTACTGATATCACTTGGCATACGTAAGAGTTTTTCAAAGTCATCTGTCACCGCTGGGAACATTTTCCATATTTCCCAGCCAGTATTTTTCCCTCTACTAGCGAAAGATGAGATAGTGTCACACCCTGTGAGGGTATGAAACAGGGGGAGGGAGTAGTACGTTGTCTTGGGTTTGTGGCACCAACCAGTTCACGCACATGAAAGCTGAATCCAGTACCAAGATGCTATCCAAACTTCATCAGGTTTTATGTCACTGAAAGAAGCTACAGCCGGCACCACAACATCAATATATACAGTGCGTATGGCCACCTTTTTGATCCTGAAGAGTTTAGTTTTGTTTGTAGTCTATGCAAAGAAATCCCTTTTGCTTCTTTGGCATGAAGGTAGAATTCTTCAAGTTACTGTCACTAGATACAATATGTCTTCCAATCGCTGATGACAAGGAAATGTATACAATATGTAGAACTGGGGGTCCTCTGCTCTTCTGCCGTGTCACACTTGACCAGTCTACCCCCATGTTCACACGGGCTGGTTTGGGCATGGGGAGGTGCACATCTTGCGGAGGTGGAACTAACTTGGTGCGAGGTGCACATCTTAAGAAGGTGGAACTAAAGTTGAGAAAATCAGGCGTTGAAAGCAGAAAAGGTGGTGAAAATTTCTTTTTGCTTGCCAGGGGCGGAACTCCTTTGGCTCTGCGGGGGGGGGGGTGTACAGTGCACCCCCAGCCTACGCCCTTGCAAACACATGCAGAAGGGTATCAAGAAGGTGGCCATACGCACTGTGGATACTGATGTTGTGGTACTGCTGTAGCTGCTTTCATCAACATATGTCCTGATGAGCATTGGATAGCCCTTGGTACTGGATCCAGTTTTCGGTACTACTCTCTCCATCTTTCATGGCCTCACAGGGTGCTCCAGGGGGCTCCAGCAGTGACATTGAGTTGGCTCGTCACTGGCACCACTTTGCATACGCAAAAGTTCTTCAAAAGCATCTGTTACCTTTGGAAATACTTTCCATATCTCCCAGCCAGCCTGCTTCCCTCTACCAGCGATCATTTACTGGTGGAGGGAAGAATACTGCTTTGGAGATATGTAAAGTATTCCCAGAGGTGACATATGCGTTCGAAGAACTCTTACGTACGCCAAATGATGTCAGTGAAGAGTCAATGTCACTGCTGTTGTGCTGATGTATGACCGTACCAGTAAAAAGTCTACGGCTTTATAGAACATTCCCCCAACACAGGCTGAACTCCGGCAGCACATCAAGCGTGCATGTCTGCAGGCCAATGCCGGAACCAGACTCTGGTCCTGAATTCTGACCAATCTTGCACATCTGACTCGGGCTGGACCAAGGAAACCTCTTGGTGGCAACTTTTTTTATGACAATCCTGCTGGAAGCATCAAAATCGAACTAATCCACTACAGCTGCAGGAAGAAATGTACTGACTGCTGCAAGTGCAGTGCCCTATGTGCATGTTCGGGAGATTTTTAGATGCAATCTGATACTTGTACATTTATGGGCTGGGTGTGTCTTTTGCAAGCCTACACTTCACCATTGAGCAAATACACTGGTGTATGGAAGAACATCCTATTTAAGAACCTTCAGCAAAGTGAAGGAGTTAGAAATGCAGTTTTAGTGGAATTATAGCAAATGTTTGACTTTGACTTGATTTTTTGTCTCTAGTGACAAAGATTCTCCTAGTCAGTGCTAGACTATTTTTAGAGCGTGCATGCATGTCTCTTATTACCTCAATGGGCATTAACTCCTTGGTACACGTACAATGTAGATGACCTTGCATTCCTTTTCAGCACCTGACACATGCCAGCACAACCATCTGATATTACATAAGTCCTGTGTAATCAGCCTGATATACATATACCAAGTGAGATTTGGAACAGTGTGCCTAGTAGGTACACTACACAATTATTGTTTATTGCATATTTTTCAAAATTCAAGTAATTTCTGATCTTCAGATTTCACAGGCAAATGCTTTATAAATAGGGAATTATTTTTTTTCTGTTGTGGGAGGGTTGCAAATGAGACTCCCTACCTTCAAGCGTTAATATGAATAATACTAGTATACTATAGTAGTGGTATATACTGTCTTGAGGTCACGAACCGCCCTGTACTCTACACATACAGACTTTGTTCAGTGCAAATATGATAATACTGCACAGATTATCTTACAACATGATTTCGTGCAAATGATATTTGAGGTCACTGGCATCAGGTGAAGCCCTATTTTGTCTGAAGTATTTAACCTCGCATAGACACCTGTTACGCTGCATCAACGGTCTGTGGAATATGTTTTGACACTTTAATTATAACAAATGCATGATTTTTACATTATTAACAGTTTATCATGAAACCAATCAATCTCAAAATCAATATTTTGATGTTTTAAGGTCATTGGCCTATCACTGTCATAGTTCGATACCTAAGCATATTAAAACAATTTCATTGTAGCACATATGCTTGCCTAATGCATGTACATCATAATCACGTTTATCATTAACCAATGATGCCAAATATCCATATTCTGATATTTTGAGGTCATTGACCTTTCACACTCCTCAGAGGTCAAAGGAAACCCTTTTGATAATCAATAACGTTCAGCGGAATATGAAAACAATTTCATTGTAGCACATATGCTTGCCTAATGCATGTACATCATAATCACGTTTATCATTACCCAATGATCCTAAATATCAATATTCTGATATTTTGAGGTCATTGACCTTTCACACTCCTCAGAGGTCAAAGGAAAACCCTTTTGATAATCAATATTGATCTGTGGAATATGAAGACAATTCCATTGGGACACAAATATGTGTTTCAGCGCATCATAACCATATTTATCATTAACCAATGACGCCAAATCAATATTTTGACATTTTGAGGTCATTGACCTTTCACAATCATCAAAGGTCAAAGGTGAAAGCCTCTTAATAATTACCAATGCTCTCTGGAATGCCAAGGCAACTCCATTGTAACAAAAATGCATGTTAAGTACATCACAACCACGTTTATTGTTACCAAAATGAAGCCAAACCTCAAAATTTGCTTAGTTTAAGGT
>JZLH01S0087439.1:5222-28531 GCA_001188425.1 Eucidaris tribuloides | reverse complement strand
TTTCAGCCAAAAATCATAAATGTATGATTATTTTTGCTTTTACTGGTTGAAATGAATTAATTTTATGCTGTTCATGATTGCAAAAGTGTCCCCAACAAATTTCATTGAAAAAACAATAGAAAACAAAAGGTCAAAAAAACAAAGATATACATAAGAAATTCACAAAACAATAAAATACATAAGAAATTAATTCTAATTCGGCAATTTTTTTTGTACATTATTGTGAGAAATGTCAGAATGAATATTTTCACCAAAAATTAGTATTCTACTAGTTATTGTAAGGGAGTTATAGGCGAAAACATAATTTCATGCACTTATTTGCATAATTAATTACTTAAAAAATTGAAAAAATTAATTTTTTGAAAATTTCACTATACAGTCGTGTAGTTTACATCCGGCTCTACGCGCATGCAAATTTTCGCGGCAATCGTGCGATCGGCGGCGAAGATCTGAGGGGGGGTCAAATTGACCCCCCCCCCAGTAAAAACCTGGTCTGAAATATCCCAGTTAAAATAGGGTTAAAAAAAAATGCTTTTTCTTGCCATGTTAAAGAGGTGAATCTGTCAGGCTTTATATTAGCATTTAAAGCTGAAAATTCATTAACTAGTAGAACATCACATTTTCATCCAGTTAAAACATATATTTAAACAACTCATGCAAAATCACCTCTTTATGTCAGATTTGCTAGAAAATGATAAATATGATATGTAGAGTAATTTTGAATGAAATGTGTCCTGTCTTATAAGCCGAATTAAAGTTTGTATAATGTACTGAATGTGAAAGAAACAATTGCTAGTATGTATATTTTGGCATTTGTTTTAAGTTATTACTGTATACATGTAACTGGATTCATTTCAATAAGTATAGTGGGGTATGGATGGGGGGAGGGGCTGAGAAAATGGATAGTATTGCCCATTAATTAACTAAAACTTACCACAAAAATGGGTGATTATTGCCTTACATTATCAGTGGTAAAAGTACTTTTTCACAAGAAGAATACAATCCGTAGATGGACATGTTTGAAAAGCAGTTTAATTTGATTTTATTTATGTATGCAATACAGTAGGCTTGTTCTAGTTGAATGCAAATATTGCAAAATCAGTATACTGTTGTATGTGTTTATATGTAATATAATCTGATTATTGATATTAATGTTTAACATACTCGATTTGTATCTCTAGTATTTATATTTGCATGTTTTGAAAGTGTGTATTATAGATTCAAAAGTACTCGACTGTGTAGCACAAGAATGTGGAAAAGTGTTTTAGTGCAAATGAAGCCATGTGCAAGTTTAATCATGTGAATTGCTAGTTATGGTTTTTCTTTTTATATATCATACAATTTTGTAAAATGCAAATCGTAATGTAATTTCAGGCAGCAAGTCATCATAGAAGTTTGCATGCTACTGTAATGATGTTCTGTGGATGAACCTAAATTATGCTCTGTTATTTTCATGTGATTTAACCCTTATTGTGTGTTTGGGGTATTTGATAATGTCCCAACATTTTTCATATTTTTGCAACAGTTACAAATTTTGAATTGTTGTTTCATAGCTTTCTTCCTTGGAGTCTTACACACATTTTAATACCAACTCGTCCAGCTAAGACATTACTATCATAGTGTCAGATTACAATTAATTACATATCAATGAAAATATAAAAAATAAGAACAAACATAAAGTTGTTCTGAAAGTTTGAAATTTGTGGCATCAATGAAATAAATGATGGCCAAGATCGTTGGTGGGGGGGGGGGGGACTCAATCAGCCCCACCCCTCAGAGAAAACCCAAAGTAGCCCTGTTCAGTAAGGGTTAATACAGTTTGGATAATTCATTAGTCCTGCCAGAAAACAGGTACTACACAAGACAGTATAAATTATAAGTGGTCATTGTTGGAAAGAATCTTTAAAAAAAAATGTCCCATGCTTAACAGAAATTTCAGACTTCTGTTTTTTCTGCAAAAAAAGTTTATAAATCATGATTAGCTAATCCCTGGCTTCGGGGGGGGGGGGGGCAGTGACAGCTCAAGATTTTCTGGTTGGTATTAAACATCAGTATCATTACTGGAGTAAGAAGGTGCTTGTAATATAATATTAAATCTAACTTTATCACTTAATTTCTGTAGAACTCCTCAAATTACTAACTCAAAAAAGTCTGTTTAGTTTGTAAATTTAGCTTGCCACCAAGGTGAAATAACTGCTGCGAAAGTAGAGGAAAGAAATACAATCTACTCAGGTCACAGGTTTCTCATTCCTCCTCCATTCTTTTGAATGAGTCTGAATGAGCAAGTCGGCATTTTGTGAGTACTGGTGTATATTCTGTGAAACTTCAATTGAAACTTCATGATACAACTCTTGAAACTTGTGTAAAATGCTACAGATCCAAGAGCCATGAAGACGAATTGAGACTGCTTAATTCTACATTTCAAAGGATTAAATATGTGCATATATCAAAGTGTTCTGGAATTTATTGATAGGCCATGTATGATCATTTTTGTACTGTATTCTTTCCTTCCGTGAACATTGACATTTTTCTCACAATTGCTCAAAATCATTTCTTCTGTGAAAAAACAAGTGCAATCATTATTTATTTGGTATTTATAGAGGTTTTATAGAATACTTGCGATAGATGTTTTTGTACGTTGACAATGGGTGACCAGCGGTAGTTTGAGCTGCATAAGTTAAAATTGTTTGGCAAGCATGTTGTTTCCTATATTTGTGAACAAAAGCCATTTTGTTATGTTGAACTATTCTATACTTTCTAAATGTTCTGTGTACAGGATTTTGTGAATCTTGTTATGTACATGATGTGTTTGTGCTGATGGCAGTTTTTGTCAACCTTTTTTGTTACTTTTTTATACTCATATTTTGTAGTGTCCATACCATGATAGTATTGATAGTAGCACATTTTTTGATGAGCAAGTAGTTATGCCACCAATTTTAAAGTAAATATACTGATCATGTGATAATTAAAACATATGAACTACACATATGAGTGTGTATGTCTGTTGCCCCATTATGTAAATGCTAGCAATAAAACAAAGTGATAAAATATACAATATGTATGTTTTGTTGATAATTATGTGTAATTTCCATCACATATTTGTATTTGATTAAATAAAGACACATATTCAACTAATATCAACATAGTTCTGATGGTGTTTATTTTTACTCCTCATTTCTGTTCATTGTTGTTTTTATTTACATGACCGGCTTAGCTTGATTTGAAGAGTAACATATTCTTTTCTTTGTGTGTGTATGTGTTATGTCGTAACTAATACATAACCAAAAGAAACGCTGACCGCAAACTGAAGAAAACTAAAATGGAGCCCAACTAAGGTGTAGCTGCTTGCCCAGTTTATTGAAACTCGGATCATACTCTCTGGTCACTGAAATGCATACAGTATTATGAACAAACACAATAGAACAAGGAGGCACCTGCAGACATTCCATTCCTAGCTGTCTGGCAGGCACTTGGTTTCTGCATAAAGTAGCATAAGCTACTTCTGTTGCTAACTAGGTGTATGAATATATTAACCCGAATACTTCTAGCTATTCATGATACACAACAGTATGTTTGTGGATGTGTATTCATGTATGGGTATGTGAGTATGTGTATATATGTGGGCCATGTTCTTGTGTATATGTATGCATATATGATACTTCCTCTTCCACATTATATATTTGTGATATGTTATACCTGTTATATATGTTGATTCTATAATGTTGACAAGTATTATGTTATCTTAGGCAGTGTCCCTTATCAAACTCTCGAAATAAAATTGTAAATTTGTAGGCCTATATTACTGTAATATCCCAATTAGGTTTCACATACTAGATCATTTTCAGATTATTATTTTAGACGATAAAACTAATAGTAGTCAAATACGGGATCACCAGGAAATGGAAAATATGACTAAGCAAAATTTCTGAATTTTCTGAATTTTATGTTCCTCAGACAATCTGGATGTACATGTAATTTGAATAAAGGGAGATATCTGTAATATATTATATAAAAGCTACAGTGTTTCAATAGCTGTTTACAGAACTAGTAACATTAAATGATAGCCTACGAGTTGCATCATGGAAAGAGGATTGCATTATGACGTCATGAAAACGAATACAATATGTGCACAAAATTAGTATTAATCTGTCAGTCGCATATTTTTTTTTTAATACCGTAATGAAGCAAATTAAGTGCATGTTAAATGCGACAGGGGAGGGGGCAGTCATTTGCTGTTCATCATAGCGGTCTCTTTACGTTATTAATAGATTTATATGGTTGGATACAGGTCTCTCCTGCATCCTTACTATAACGTCTGGACACATCTCAAATATATACTTCCTCAGGTAATCATCCGGTAGTCCTCCCTCTACGTCTGGTGTGAGACAAGACATCTAATCTAATTTGTCGGTGCTCTCCGTCTAATGCTACGTTTACATCATACGTCACTTTTCTAGGAATGTACAACAGAGTTCTTCATGTGATTTGGTGCATTTGGTGTTCGATGCCACCAATTTGAGGGGTGCAGAATAGATATGATATACTAAAAAAAAAAAAAAACGGGAATATTTCACTTGTTTGTCGATCAAACAATTGAAACATTAATTGATGTCATATAAGAGTAAACTTATGAAGTGAAAAATAAATACTGAATTTCCTACAAGCTTAAACATTTGTCTCATTTTGTCAACAAAATTAAAAGCCACGTCCGCCTTTATCACCAATTTTGACACCGCTCAATTCTTTTATTGTTTTTACATGTTTTACACGTCAATTATGTACAAAAGGAGCAAAAACAAATTTCAAACAAATTATAATCTGAATCTGAATGATATTCACTACTGTTTATTATGATATACTACGTCAAGATAGTGCAGAGGTGCGGCCAGTCGAGTACCTTTCAGTTTCGTCTTCAATTCAATTCATTTCTGAGTGTTTACTATGAAATGCACTGATCAAAGCAGTCCTAAGACTGATAAGCGCCAATCACAAATAACATTGTCATAGATAAATATGTCATAAAAAGCAGTCTCCGGTATTGTATTCATTCAAAGTAATTATGAATTTATATAAGTATACTTAGCATTGGTACTGAGAGCGATATAAATTCTGCTATACATTGATTAATCAAATTTTTTTAAAAAAAATATTGAAAGTAGTTACTGATTAAAACAAAGATGCTCCTGAAGAAGAACCATATACTGTAGAACAGTTTGTAATTTAAAATCATTACCAGTAAGGGATATCACTACAATGACGTATCGACGGATTGAGATCGAGTAAGAATAATTATGATAATCCCAATCATGTGCTCTAACAAACTATCAAATGAAATTGTACAGGCAACAAGATAGACATTTTTTAAACATTGATATTTCATGAATTTTCGAACATTTTCTTTTTGTGTGTCCCTAGTATCTGTTTACTCGAATCATTTACGATTTGGTAAACCCATAGTAAATAATCATCATTAGAGGATTTTCTTCCTTTGAAAGTGATGATTACTTATTTCAAAAAGAATTTAGTGTCTACTCATCTACCAGGAAGATTAAGTCAGCCAATACACGTTATTTCTTCCGTCAACCCCACAAAATATGCATTATTTCTTTATTATTCAGTTTATTGTATACCTTGTCATATGTACTCCACGACTTAGTGTGTTATTTCTTAAAAACTGTCAAACAAATTTTATCTAAATGCTTTGTAATATGGTTTGCAATTTGTTTGATGTAAATAGATTTTAATTGACCTTGAAAAAAAGCAAATGCATTATATTTTCGAGAACATCGTTGAAAAAAGAAATGGACTATTAAAAAAATACACAGTACTGGTTCTATGATGGAAAATCTTTCATCAAAATTTCACATTTCATTAGTTTCCAGGTGAGAGTAAATTAAATTTGCAATATAATGTGGGACTAATTCACTTCATATGGAATAAAAAGTTAAGGGATTGGCAGTTTGAATACCCGACTGAGTCAACTCAGTTGCTGCAGTGTGAATGGCATATAGTCCCACATATTGATTTCTGTGTTAGTACTTTGTCAGCAGTGGGGATTTGTGTAGCAGATTTGTCAAAAAAAGAAGTGTTCTGTTGTTTTCAACAGTAGCGTAGCCAGCTTTTTGCCATGGGGGGGGGGTCAAGGGCACCCGAATGTACCGACAAACTCCCGACGTACCGACATATTCATGTTGTGTTGATAGTGAATAATTAATACACAGGGGCGGATCTAGCTTTTTGGTAAGGTTTTTTTTAACGAATGGTGATGGGAGAAAATTTAAAAAATGCATGTTTGCGCGCGAAGCGCGCTGAAAATTGTAGAATTATGTATGTTTGCGTGGAAAGCGCAGTGAAAATTTAAACAATGCGTATGTTTCTACGAGAAGAGCTCGAAAATGATAGAAACTGATATGGCAATTGCTGTATGAAAAATTTTGCCATGTTTTTTAAACAAAAGTTTTAATAGTTTTGATTTTCTAAATCTACTAACATATAGCCATACAAATTTTGCCTTGGCACCCAAGGCGGGGCGGGGGCGGTTAACCCTACCCCACCCTTTAGATCCGCTACTATTACAAAAATTACTATAAGAAGTAAATCCAACAAACCCGAATACGTCCAAAAACGTTTCTACTGCTGTCTAGAAAATGTTCCCGATGCGTTTTCGTCCGAAGGAAACGCTTTTTAAAACGTTTTAAAAAAACGTTCTTAGACGAATATGCTTCTTCTTACTAATACTGTAATGTATGCCGCAGAGTGAGCGAGCGAAACGAGCGCTTCGACACTCAATATATTTTCAATCAAAGAAAGTAAAGTTATATTTCTTAGCATATCGCGTAACTAGTTCTATGTTCTGATATTTTTATTAATCAGCACTAGTCTAATACTGTCAACAATAATTTAGGATATCTACACATGTTATATCATGCAATACAAATATTTGTTAGTTTCAACATTTTTCGAGAAGAACATTATTCGAAGTCTATGAGAATAGAAGTTGGGCCAATAAAAGGCCATTGTGGCCTTTTGATTCTGTATCTAGTCCGTTCTACGAGAATACGTGCGAAGGGCTAAATTATTTTCAGTTCCACTTCTCCCATTGTGGACTAGTGCTGTGGACCCGGTATCAAATAGCTTTTATCTTTTTTCCCAAGATTTTTTCCTAAATTAACGTTGCTGAAATGTTGAATCTATTCAACAGTTTAATTTTGTAGCCTGTAAACATTTTGTCCGGCTACAACATATGTCGGATGTTTCATTTGAGAAACGTTGTCTGGCTAGTTACCACTTGACTCAGTTGACTGTACTATATCGCTACACGTTCCAAGTCATCAATCATAGTATTCATGACAACGGTTGCTTTGCCTGGTGACATAAAAACACCTCAGACCACTGAGACAATCCCTAATGCGATTGCGAAGCGGATCGGACGCGAGTTTGAAAAAAAAAATGATTTTTACATTTGAAAAATGTAATTTCTTTCAATATTTTTGTCGGCTTATAAGATATTTCGTCCGTATAAAATTATTTTTTGTCGGTCCGCATGTACCGACGGAGTCCTTCGTGTACCGACAAAATTCCGAAAAAGCATGATGGGGGGGGGCAACTGCCCCCTGACCCCCCCCCCTTTGGCTACGCTAGTGGTTTTCAACTACTCTCTCTTGTACTATAGTGACATTTTCAGAACACCATCTGTTCACAGAAGGTTTGAAAGCAGCTGATATCCAAATGATGTTGTTCTGCAAGTAATCAACCAGTATATCGTGTATTCTCTTTAACTCCATTCCTCATGCTTCGTTGTGCCTACCAGATACGCACTGAAGTACGAAGTGTGGATATCCCTTTTCATTTTGTATATCTCCTCATAAATTTACATTTTTTACTTGATAATTGTGGCGGTGGTACTTCATCTGCTGGTAATAATGATATTGGGTGGGGGTTGTTTTAGTATGTGGTGGTAGCGGTGGTGATAGTGGTGAGGATAATGGTGGTGGTGGTGATGGTGGTGGCGATGATGGTGGTCTATGGTAACATGGTTACGGTGGTGCCGTGGTGGTTATGGATATGGCGGTAGTGTAGGTGATGGATATGGTGGTGATGTTGGTTGTGGTGGTAATGGTGATGTGGTATAGTGGTGGTGGTGGTGGTGGTGGTGGTGATGGTGATGTGGTATAGTGGTGGTGATGGTGGTGATGGTGGAGGAAGTGATGGTAAAGGTGGTGGTGGTGATGGTGATGGTGACAGCGCATGGTGATGGTGGTAGTGGCGGTGGTGAATATATAATGTCGATGCATGAGATGGTGATAAATGCCCGGGGGGGGGGTACTTGCCTAGTAAGGTAAACGGGAGTGTGCCGCTCTAATAGTAGTCTCGGTCCCAGACCCTGCGACTTTTTCTCCCTCCGAGAAGCAGTGCGGGTGCGAAGCACCCGCACACACCCCCGGCAGTCGCAGGTTTATATCTAGAGACCAGTTTGAGTCAAAGCAGTTGTTTACTGAGGATAACAGTTTCCTTATCAATATAGGGTGGATTAATCTAAACGTCTGGAAGCCAGACTACTCTAATAGGTGACTTTTTCGCAAAAAATCCTTAAACATGGGTATGGTTTTTTGGGGGGGAAATTGTTAAACATGGGTCATGATTTTGAAATTTTACGATTTACACTAAATATTTTCGCCTATTTCATCGCTAAAATGCTAAAAAAATGTCATTTTTCTTACTAAAAACCCTTAATAATAGGTACCATTTCCCGCCAAAATGACCCTTAAAAGAGGGTCGGGTTTTCGAATTCAGCGGCACACCCCCGTCGGGCCCAAATCTGAGTCCCCCCCCCCCCATAAATGGTGGGGGTGGCGGTAATGATGACCGTGTTGATTACTACGACTATGACAATGGCCAGGATGACGATAATGAAGATATGACTATAATGATGCTGGTGACAGTGACGATGACGAGCATAGAAAGGACGTTGAATGATGGTAATACAAAAAAAAATCATCCGGTTCAGACAGGACTGGTACTGTTTTTACCATAAACCAACTTTATTGACAAACTTAGATCAAGCCAAACTGATTGCCTTTACATTAGTATCACATTATACAGCGCAAGTTATTAAATTGACTGCTGGTAACATTAACTTAACATTAATCATCTTTCTAAAGTGTATTTACAGTAATAGTCACTCCAAGATGCAAAGAAAATACATGCTGGTATCATGAAGTGCGTTATACATTTATTTATTTATTTATTTCAATTTTATTTCAACAGGGTTGCCCTTTCAGTTATAAGAACTATTCTCCCAAGGGGCCCTGCATACAATAAAAAACAAGCATGATAAAAGAACTACAAATACAACGTATAATACACAAAATGATAATTACAGAAAAAATAGATTTAAAAAAACATTATAAATAGTAAAACAAACAGAAAACACAACGAGATTGATGAAAAATAATAACTTGGCTTTTTCTAACAAGGGAGATGGCAATGTACAAAAAAAAAATATAGAGAAATTCCAAAACAACTAAAACGAGAAATCAATATAATTTGAATTGTTTGACCAGCTGCTATGTTAGTAAGGCAATAAATGGTAAGAGTGACAGCCACAACTGATAAAAAAGCTACACGAACACACAAGTATAATCTACTCACTCAGCAGAACACAAAAGGCCACACAGAGGCCATGCAGTCAACACACACACGACACACAACACACACACACACACACACACACACCACACAAACCCACACAACACACACACACACACACAACACAACACCAGCACACCCACACACACACACCACACACACAGTCCACTCACACATACTCACATACTCACACAACACGCCTGCAAACAAAGCATACACACACACACACACCACACACACATCACAACACACCCATCACACACTATCACATACACAACCCACATCACAAACACGCGCACCCTACACCACAGACACAGACACACATAAGCACACACGCACACAGACAACACACACACACACACACACACACACACACAGATAATCATACACATACACTACCATACTCAGCACACACACACACACACACACACACCACCAGACACAACACACACACTCACACACACACACACACACACACCCACACATCACACCACAAATACATACACACTTATACACACGAAACACTCGCAGACACCCACATGATTACCATGCAAGGAGGTCAAACAACCATGAGGGATGTTGGTAAAACAATTTAGCAAAAACAAGTTTTGATATAATTAGCATTAAAATTGCAATCCCCATGTTAGAAAAAAACTAACAAACAAATTTAGTATACATGGCAATGTGAAATAAGAAGAGTAAACATAAGTAAATAACATAAAAAAATCACTTACTAAGATTACAAACCAAAATTCGCATATGGATATTCGCAAAAGGCAAGTTCAAATATTAAAATGAGTTGTAAATATCTACGGTATTATGTCATATTACACAAGTACAAAACCCACTTCATATTGACCAACATTATACCCATATAAATTTTTATCATTATTTTTATTGTATTGACTACTGGTATATCACATATATCTTAACATAAATCCTCTTTCTATAATGTATTTATACTACGCGTGCTTCTGCTTCATCTACCATATAGTCACCTAGCGATATAAAGATAAAGATATAAAGATATCATGAATTCCGGGATAATAATGGTAAGACTATATTGTAAAAATACTTTTGGTACATGTCATATTACACCAATACAAAACCTACTTCAAGTCGACAAAAATTACACCTAGAAATTATTATCAACACGCACTTACGTTAGAAACACCCCTTGTTCGGTTGCATCTGATTTGGTTAATATACATGGGGGCCTAATTGTAAGTACTAAAAAAATCTACATTGAGTAGTTTCTCTACATGCATTTGCGAGAAATTAATGTGTGTTTTTACGGGAGGCATGGGGACATTTCAAACATGCAGTCCTCTTACTTCTGCTTTTGTTGCTCATCTTTATTGTGTTTGTTTTCTGTACACTTATCTTGACTTTTAATCCACGTCAAACTATCCTGTTGAAAAATTATTTACAACGATGAATTGAACCATGTCTAACCACAACACAAAACACTACATAAAATGGTCGGTACCTGATAGACTGGACGGAGTACATGTTCACATGACACCATATTGTATACAAATCACATAATGACTTAAATGAAAGTTGCGAATACAAATCAAGAATTAACTGATATGACAATAAACGTTCCATTGTATGCCAACACACATACACATAAAACAAAAATTGCGTTTCATGTTATCTTAAACAATCACATAAGATACAACTTTAAAGGAACCTGTACGTAGATTAAGCCTCGAAGTACAGCTCGCATTTCACGCGGCCCCTATGTACATCCACACATAACATCATCATGTGGTCCAAGTAGGCCCTATTACCTTTAAATTATTTTATACTAGTATACTTAAGAATGTTTAAGAAAGTGTTGCAATTATTGCTGCTGCTGTTTGTCCTTGTTGTCGGGTGTTTTTTGTATTTGTTTGTTTGTTTGTTTGTTTGTTTTTTGCTGTTTTTGCTATTACCATTTCCCGACAAAAATCAATATCTCTTTTAGACAAATATTCCGCGCAGGGTTGGCCAACCTTTACCAGCCTGTGAACCGTATAATCAATTCAGTTGAAAATTCAAGGGGGTAAAAAACGCCCTGGTTGGGTCGGATATATTTAGAGAAAACTGTTACGATAAATGAAGAAAACAATTTTGACCTTGCTCTTTCTCCGTTTCTGCAGGAGGGGGGGGGGGCAGGGGTGGGGTAACGTTATGTTGCGTCGGTGGCCCACTTTCTCAAAATGATTTTTCTTGATACCCCCTCCCCTCTTCCCCAGGACGACCAGGAGAATGGCGCAGGAAGGCAGGGCAAAAGCATGGCTTCATTATATTCATTATATTTGGATTCACTACTGTTTCATAGACAACCTTCCTTTAATAATAAATATAATGATAATCAATAAAAGAGAAGAAGAAGAAAGAAGAAGAAGAAAAGAAGAAGAAGAAAGAAAGAAGAAGAAGAAAGAAGAAGAAGAAAAGAAGAAGAGAAGAAGAAGAAGAAGAAAGAAAGAAGAAAAGAAGAAGAAGAAGAAGAAGACATAAGTAAAAAATGTAATATATAATAATAATAATAATAATAATAATAAATAATAAGATAATAATATATATAATAATAATGAGAATAATAAAAACAATAATTTTTTGTTTACCTAGCTTAGCCACTTCAGTCAAATAGACCGTTCTCCCAGCGGGACCCGCATAACATAAATGTTATAACCCTTCTCTGCTCTAGAATGCCGAGCACCTGACTAGCCTGACTAGAGAGCAGGAGGTACCATTTTTAAAAGTCTTTGGTATAATCCTTCGGGACGTGAGGCGGACGCTCTAACCACTAGGCATTCACACCGGTACAGCCAATCTCTGTTCTAAACTACAGTATTTGATATAATTATAGAGTATGAAAAATAAAACGTTTCCAGGTGAGAAATATGGGCCCTCATATTGATGCCATTTTGGGTCTTTCATTTCTCTTGAAAATGTAACAAAAACGGGAAACATATAAATTAGTGGCAACAGCAGCAGCAATATCACTCCTGAGTTGAACGACTTGTGATAAATAGATGCAAAATCTTGCTGAATGTGGAATTCTGAACCTAAAACACACGTCAATCGTGACGGTAGAGGGCAATTTAGAAAAAATATTTCGGCATATATTCCACTAACATGTGCGATAGTTTTAATAATCCTCGAAATACTGTATTTCAAATGACAATAGATTTATTTCTATTTTTCATTTTTTTTTTTGTCAGACTGATTTGCATGTAATATTCATTTCTCAATATATTTTAAAAGCTTCACGGACAGATTGGTTGGTGTCACGGACCGCAGGTTGGTCATCCCTATTCTTTATTAAGAGTCAGAACAGTGTTGTTGAACAGTACTTTTCAATTTAATCTTTAACCCTTTGGCCGCTAATGTTGCATCTGTGCACAATCATACAATTAAACTTAACAATTGTAATAATTATTTTTCTCTTTTATCTTTGTACAGGAGACACTAAAAAAAAAATAGCTAATGTGTTTTAGTTAAGCACATTAGATTTTACTTAAAAGTAACATCTATAGAAGACTTACTATTTTCAATACCGCAATAAGGAAAGCAAAATATGGAAACAACAATTGTCATTATTACCACCTCAAAATAAATTTAGCGTGTAAAGTGTTAATACGTTAATGAAATTTTCCATACTTTGGTACTTTGGCCCTTACGATAAACAAATAATACCTCTTGAATATCGCCCAACATTGAACTTTGGTGGGAACATTTCGACGAGATGAGTTGAATTTAAAAATTATATTATGCAACACCAGCTATCATCACTTTTCTGGCTGCTCGCGTTGCTAGGCGTTTGATTTTCAGGTGTTTGAATTGGGTGCAGATGTCTGTGCACTATGTTATCGTCCGCCCTTTTGATGCAAGCCCAGATTATCTCGAGCACTGCTGCATCTTTGTAGGCATCCGCATCGTGGTAATCTCTGGTGTAGTTCTCCATCAAGTACATAGGTGTTGTCACGATGCGCGCCGTATCTGATGAATGTTTCTTTCACTTCGTCTTTATTTTGTATTCGATTGGCACATGTTATGATGACAATAGGGTAAGATCCTGAAAACAAAATAAATAAAATCAACCAGATGTTGAAAATAGCACTTAATGGGTCAGGATTCCCGTCATCATATAATAATGAGAATTGAATAAAATTCGTTTGGGTAATTTATATTTATATTTTTATATTTTTACATGTGTTTTTATGTTTTGAAATAATGTAATAGCATGTAAACATTAAAAACACCAAAACACAATCATCACAAAAAGGTTTTCATTTCATTTCATTTATTTCATTTTCAACCAAATATAACGTAACAGAGAAATGTATAAACATGTGTACATTGGCATACTGAAGTACATAAACAAGAGAAAGTAATTAAATAAGTACGGTGACTTTAACGATAATACGATCTACACATATTCATAGTATACATAGAATCACATTGTGTGAATATGAAATAAAGTTCTGCACCGGTCACACGGAAAATAGAAATATTTTGAGCGGATGCATAATATTTTGCGGTTAAAAATTAACAATAACAAACGAAAACAAAAGTAAGAGAAAAAATACGTATAATGGAAAGAAGGATGGAAATGCAGAACCTACTGAAGCCAGGCTTGTAGTCTGTAGGCCCCGTTTGGTAGTTTAGACTGCTATCCGATCGAGGACAAATATGAAACAGTTAACACAAGGACGATACTGGTAATATGACAATACTAATGGGACAAAACAAGACAAGAACTTACATTACAGAGAGGAGAGAAGAAAAAAGGGAAATCAGGTAAGGGAATATGAGAAAGGCCAGGAGAAACAACCAATGCAGAACTATAGATGCTAGTATTCCATATTTGATGAAATAATAGAAGCATCGGTCAAAATTGTAGGGCATGGGTAAATTAAAGATGATGAGAACTGAATGAAATATAAATGAATTTGAGACGACTGAAAGAGTCCACTAACATAAATACTGATTATTGTATATGAAGATCACTGTTTACAATTAATTGTTGTTATGGGCATTGATTATTAAAAATTATCTTTAATTTTCTTTTGAAAGTGTATACAGTATTAGTTTCGCGTATTTCTGGTGATAAGGAGTTCAAAAATTTAGGTCAAATGTTCGTAAAAATTAATGAGTGAATAAAGTTCGGGTACGGGGGAGATGATAAAAACTAACTTTTCTGGTGGGATAACTATGGTCTTGGTCGTTTGATGCGAACATATTATAGAATACCTTGGGCAGCTCCTTCTTTAGTTGAAACATGAAAACGGCAAGGTTCAGAATGTAAATATCATTGACTTTGAAAATACGGTAACCTTTGAAAAGGGAGTCTGTGTGCGCTCGGTAGTAGGAGTGACAAATTATCCGCATTGCTTTCTTTTCTAGTAATAAAATCTTTTGTATTTGAGTGACCATGGGATTTCCGCAGGGCTAAAATGCTGTTATCTAAGTATGGTAATACAAGAGTTGAATATAATGTTTAAAGAACGTGTTGTGGTAAATACCATTTCAGGGTTCATTTAAAACCAGCACATCAATAATGTGGAACTCATCCCGCATTAGGCAAAGAATTCACGCAATCAAAATTGGTTAACCAATGAAGGAGAAGATGCATTTTTTTTGTGATTTTCGATTAAGTTTTGCATAAATTAGCATAAATTATTTTCAGACAAAGCTTCAAAATTCCGTGTAGAAGTTCGGTGTACCTCATGTAGCTCTATGAGATGAAAAAAAATCAAAATCGCTCGACAAATGATGGAGAAGCAGCATTTTTGTGATTTTCAAAATAAATTTTGCATAAATTTACAGTAATAATTTGTTAGACAAAATTTCAAAATTCCAGGTAGAAGTTCGGTGTACCTCATGTAGCTCTACCCGATAAAAAAAAAAAAAACGGTCGACAAATGAAGGAGAAGAGGCATTTTTTGTGATTTTCGAAAAATGTGCATATGTTAGCATATTTAAAAAGTTACAAAAATTTGTGTAGAGGTTTCCAATCCCCCACTTAGTGCTATCATATCAAGCAAACAGAACTGAAATCGAACAAGAAATGACGAAGAAGAAGCATTTTGAAATTGTGAATGGACGCCGGCATTCGGACTATCAGAGGCCAGACGACAGACAACTGACGACGGGCGCCACGCCAGGGCATGAGCTCATCTGGCTCATTCGGGCGGGATGAGCTAATTATACGTAGACTCTCATGATTCACGTTTCAGCTATGGTCAAATTTTGTCATTATTTTCGACGAATTTGAAGGAGAGAAAAAAGAAGAAGGAGGAGGAGGACGAAGACGACGAGGAGGAAGAGGAGCAGCAGCAGCAGAACAGCAGCAGTACAAGAAACAGAAGAAGAGAAGGAAAAAAAGAAGGTAATAAGAGTAATAATGACAAGGAAGAAAAAGAAGGAAAGAACAGAAGAGGATTACAACAAAAAGGTGATTGAGAAAACTTAGGAGAAAGCAATGAAAACAACAAGCAGATGATGAAGAAGAAATGAAGAAGAGAAGGAAGAAGATGATAATGAATGTGAAAGGGAAGAAGAAGATAATAATGAGGGAAGTGAGGGAGAGGATAAGGATGGAGACGACGAAAGAAAAATTAAATGAGAAATTAAAGAAAAGGAAAAAGAAAAGAAGAAAAAGAGAAGAAGAGAGGGAGGAAGAAAATCCTCTATTCTTTTTTAATTTCTTCGAATCAGAGTGACAGCAGCTGAATATCAGATATGCATTTCTCTTTCGATCAGCTACTTCAAACTTTTAAGGTGATGAGATCTATAGATCATCTTGTAGCTTAAAAAGTGCTACAAGCATTACATTTTTTATTTTGAATCCCACAGTACAAGTCATGGAACATAATGTGAGTCGAAAATGACAATACTGATCATCTACTCAATATAAAAGGGCAGTTCCATGGTAACGGAATGACAGTCAGACTCATTTTTTGGACTTTCTTACCAGTGTAAAACAAAAAGTCATTATTACAATGTCAAATATGCTACCCAATTCTATGCATGTTACTAGTTTACACAATTTCTCTCATTTTTTTCAGCAAAATAATTTCCGTTAATGAACATTGCAGAATAATGAGCTTGGTAACGGAATGACGCTAAAAGAGACATGGTTTTTCACAAGATAGATGTTTTTCCAAAACTCTGTGAATTATATGATTCAACTGTGTTTTAAAGGTGCTAAATTTGAAGATTGGAGTCTTACATATAATTTGATTCATGAAACTAAGCATTTTCTAATTTGACTAATTAATTACAGCTCAATTACCTTGAACATACCTTGAACATACCTTGATGGCCACATCACATAGTCGTCGCGTTGACACTGACAGGAACTAATGTGTGTGGCAGGGTTAAGGGAGCCATTTCGGGCCTATTCAAAAACCCATTTTTGATATTTCAGCCTTAAACTGAAGAAGTGTGGTAGCGTCGATAGCACTTTGTGGGAGTTTGTTCCAGTTATCGACGACCCTTTGGCTGAAAAAGTTCTTTCCGATATCTAATCGGCATCTGCGTTTCATCAGTTTCATAGAGTGACCTCTAGTACTATGATATTCTGCTCTCTGGAAATAGTTGTCTGGTTTGGTTTTGTCAATCTGTGATATGATTCTATAGGTCTGTAGGAGGTTTCCTCTTTGTCTCCTTCTTTCTAGCGTTGTAAGATTAAGTCTGGCAAGCCTTTCCTCGTATGATAGATCTTGAATGCCGGGAACAAGTTTGGTTGCTCTGGCTTGAACTTTTTCTAGCACTTTGAATGATGTCAGGATTATTCTGAAAATATCTTGAAAATATCTTGACTTTTGTTGGAAAAGCAACACAGTTATCATTGTACTTTAAGATGCATCACACTATTTCAAGGAAAAAACTGCTGGAAAATTGTAATTTTGCTGTTTTTTTGCATAAAACTGAGAATTTTTCATATGTAGTCCCACATATAGCATTCTGTGTACTGTTGCTGTTTCTCCTAGAAGATGGCTTTCAAGAACCAAAATTTGAGGCAGAAATGATGACCCCCATCATTTCTTTATAATTCATAGGCAATCAAACCACTGAAATGTAAAATTATTTGAGATAAAGCCATTTTATGAAGTTTTGGGTTTGTCCACTTTCGCGTGGAACTGCCCAAAAACAAACAAATAATTCAGATGTTATCATTTGGTATTGCCCTTTGTTTAGTCACACATTCATTTTTACTCACAGTCGTAACTGTTACAAAAAAGTAAAAATATGTTTTTTACCCTACAGCTCTTTCAATTCGTTGACAAACTTCCACAGAAATTCACGGCAACTGTCTGTTCCAATTTCATGACTGTAATCACACAAAGTCAAGGTAAATATATGAAGTAATATTACATATAATGAGTAAATTAACAAATTGAAATCACATAGGTAAAATAGACAGACATTTCAAGTTGTACTTTATGCTTTAATAAACTAATCCCACTCCTTAACATTAATTGTATAACAATGATTCCAGTTTAAAAGAAATGAATGACCCTATATTTATTTTAGTGACTCTGCTATAACATAATAAATGGAGGCCTGGAAAAAATGTGTTTCAGAAAGATCGTTAATTAATTTAAACAATTAAAATCCCGGGTTAAAATCTACTGGTGACCAGTGTTACCAAGACATGGGATACTTACCTGTACTTGTAGACAAATATGGGACAATCTATCTGTGGTTTTCTACTCCGACCCGCTATAAAAACAAGCAAACAAACAAATGAAATTAAAACTGGAGCAGTTCGACTGCGCGCAGTCGATGGTTATGCCTCCGCAGTCAGCACTACCACCTAGTTGGATCGACAATCCTCATGCATGCATGTACCATATTTCATCAGAAATTTGTATGTTACCTTGGAAATGAAACCAAATCAGACATGTATAAGCCCTTGTGACCTTTGACATTTCAACTCCGAAATATAATCAGTTCATTGGTGCCTCATATTCCATACTTAACCAAAGTTACATTGATGTCCAATAAACCACTCTTGAGTTGTTATGGTACTAAGCCCAAATCAAATATGTAAAAAGCCTCGTGACCCTTGAACTCCAAAATCTCATCAGTTCATCGGTGCCTTATACATCAAACTCCGATAAGCCATTAAATAATAATAATAATAATATTTTTTATTTACCCAGGGAGGCCACTTCAATCAAATAGACTGATCTTCCAGCGGGCCCTGCATAACATAAATGCTATTATTACCCTTCTCTATTCTAGAATGCCGAGCGCCTGGCTAGAAAGCAGAAGGTACCATTTTTTTTAAAAAGTCTTAAGTTATCGCGATAGAAACAAAGTATGGGGCCTCGTGACCTTTGACCTTTCAACTCTAAAATCTGGTTAGTTCATTAGTGCATAATACATACTTCACCCAAGTTACATCAAAATCCGACCAGCCGTTTTTAATTTATCGTGGTAACGAGCCTAAATCAGACATTTTTTAGGCCATGTGACCTTTGTTCTTTCATCTCCAAAATCTAATCAGTCATTGTTATCTCGTATTACATACTTGGTCCTAGTTACATCAAATCCGATCAGCTGTTCCTAAGTCATCGCGGTAACGAGAACGGGTAACGGACGGACGGACGGACAACCCGAAAAAATAATGCCGCCGGCAACTTCGTTGCGGAGGAATAAAAAATATAGCCATTTTATAATGACCTGATCAAGGGCGTATGCTGGTTTGTAAGCAGCATCATTTCTTTATGTAAACTTGGTAGGATTCGTCAATTCTTGGATGCAGAGACAACTAAGAAGCTTGTACATGCTCTTGTGACAGGTCCGGGGACAGGTCATCTAGAGTCTAGATTATTTTAATACTTTACTCTTTAACATGCCAGATTCCCAAATGAACAGACTGCACGTAATTCAAAACTCTGTAGCGCGATTAATCACCCGCACTTCGAAACAATCCCATATTACGCCAGTTTTAAAGCATTGGCTCCCGATCCAGTCACGTTAGATATTTAAAGTAACTGACTAATATAATGGAGCTTCAATTTGAAATATTGTCAAACTTCGATATCTGAGCTTCATAGTAGTGTTTAAATGGACGAATAAACACACTAGAATACAAAATTTTGGAAAGTTATGCTTCCAATGGCAAGATATGCATGAATAAACAATTTCCACTCCGGTGGAGGATAAAAATAGCATAGATCTAACAATAGTAGTCTATGGAGGCATACGCGTACGCCCAGGGTGCGGGGTGTTTTGGCGGTGTTAACACCCGCCTTTACAAAACACCCCCCCCCACCCCCTTTTCCGGAAAATTCATGCATTTTTTTGTCAAAAGGAGGGTGTTTGAAATACACTAGCAGAAACGTGAAAAAATGTCATTTGTCTTAGGCAACGGCATAAATGTAGCCGTGCATGCAGACTTTTCGGCGGGTGACGTGATCCAATCAAATTTTGGACTTGTGAACTGGAGTCAAACATTTTTGTGATCCCCTTCGCCAACTCCCCCCCTCCCGCCCTCGCTCCCACTCCCCCTCTCCCTCCCGCTGAGCGAGCTTTCGACGGCTTGCGCGCGACCGGCAAAAATGAATTGCAGCGACTTCTAGCTTGCCCGTGAATAATAATATGTAAAAAAACTCAAACTCATGACAATTGCACATATAAGATCAAGTGATTAAAACAGTACTGCACCAAGTTTGTCATGACGTCACCGATATTGTTGACCGAACAATCAGTCATGTCTTTTATCATCAACTAATAATATGTGATTATTCATAACCTCCAAGTCCCTCCTGCGGCGTCTCACCGCCTGCCATGCAGTTCATCACTTTCCGCAACGATCTCCTCCGCACTGATCACCACTATCGTGAAACATCTATGTATGACATTATATACTAAGTGACAATTTGCACATATGGCGTACGCATGGATTTATGCCAAGTTGGGGTATTCATCCACGGCCAATCCTAGTTCTATTTTTTTTCCGTCAGGTCAACCGCTCGAAAAGTCGCCCCTCCTGGGGGGGGGGGGGGGGGGTCTGTAGTGCACGAAATATTTTCAGTCAAAATCCCTCGTCCAAATTTTTCTGTTTTCGGTCACGCGAACCGCACGAAAAACGCGGGAGAGGGGGCGGGGGAGGAATTCAAAAAAATGCTGATGTTTTCCCGCCAGCTTATAAAAAAAATCACCATTTTATTTTCATGTGTTCCAGTGGTTTGTTAAAACACCACCATTTTGACAAAATTGACGCGGTATTTTCCGGGGAAAAGGGGGTGTTTGATGGGTATTAACACCCCCTTTGGTAAAAGGGGTGTTTAAACACCCAAAACAACATCCCCACCCCACCCCCCCGCACGCGTATGTGCACATATACATGTATTTGGGTCATATGGAGCACTTCAGTGGCCGTAAAACATGTAAAAAGCAAAGAGCCGCGTCTCAGTGGATTGGTTGACAAAACCCAGCGATGGTGTATCACGCAAAAGTTCGGAAGGAATTCAGGATATTTCTTATTTGCGACCAGGATTAGGGCATGGCGTGTGTAAAGGGTATGGGCGAAACATTAATATAATGTGAATGAAAGAAATTCGGCCCCCTGGGTCTTGACTTGAATGGGGGCAAGTTAGATGACTCGTAGGCTACCTCCCTGGATGTAAACTAGACTTCAATTTAGTGTTAATTGTAGTAGAAGTACATAGTAGTAGAAGTAGTAGTAGCATTAGTAGTAGTAGTAGTAGTAGTAGTAGTAGTAGTAGTAGTAGTAGTAGTGATGGTAGTAGTAGTAGTAGTAGTAGTAGTAGTGGTAGTAGTAGTAATAGTAGTAGTAGTAGTAGTAGTAGTAGTAGTAGTAGTAGTAGTAGTAGTAGTAGTAGTAGTAGTAGTGCGTTATGTGATACCGAGAACGCATTGGACGCATATCATGCAACTCCCTGTTGCAAGACTAGATTTCAAATAATACTTCTAATACAGTACTATGTATTATGGTGCTATAGGAATGATAAAACTTCCTTTTCATTTATCGCATAAAGTTTGAAAGGAGAATACACACGCACACGCACACATCCAGAGAGAGCAAATTTACTGACTGAATAGCACAGGACTTGGCCTGGGGTCGCGGTTTTTTGCTGTTGTTGTTGTTGTTCCGGTTCGGCCAAATTTTCTTTTTGCTACAAATTAATGCAGAAGGCAAAGGGTTAATAAAATTTACCTTTGTAAGCAACAAATGTCGTGTTGATCCATGCGCTTTTGCCAGCACTCTGAACCCCAAAGGCTCCGATGCGGATATGTTTAGGTGGAGTGAAGTTGTCCCCTTTGTGTGTTTTTGTTAGAGTGCCGGGTTTGTAGCTGGTAATTGCTCTTCGCAGCTCTTTTACCCTGGATTCCATGCTTTCTGCATAGAGATTCGAGAAAACATTATTCTTGAGACACCTGTCGTGAAACACTTCATAACTTCGCAGGGAATTTCTTGCACAACAGAAATCTTCATGGATTACATCTTGATGAGAATACATTTAGCAGGAGACCTTTACTATTAAGGGTAATAATTGGACGCGTGTAAACATTGCTTACGATAGTAAATTAGACAAAAATACCATTTCGAAGGTTTGCTATTTATCTACGTATTATCAAATTGATTATAAACTAGATCAAATTTTTGATCTTTTATTTTTATTACTCAGACAAAAAAATGACCCAACAAGGATTGAACCTGAAACCCACTGATATCCGGTCAACAGCAAGACCACCGGTCTACGCAGGGTAACGGCAATGCCACGGTCTACTTGGTTACACATACCTGAGAACCATTCCCAATGTCTGAGCTCATTAATATTCCAAGCACCCAGTTAATACATAAACGTAATTTAAGCTTTGAATATTGCATAAAGTCATGGTACTCAAAGATGCATGAGTGAAAAGGTTTGCTTAATGTATCATTTGAAGAGCATAAGTCAAAGTTTATTGTGAACTTATTTTTACAATCATACGCTCCATTGCTTCTGCACAATAAGCCTTTGTTTTAGGGTTCCTTTTTTCTGGGACCCACTGTACTACAAGAACAGAAACATAAGAAGTATGCATTCTAGTTTAATCCTTTCCTTGGTTCTCTCTCTTTCTATCTTAGAATTATGTTTACAGACAAAGACCGAAATCAGTAGCCCACATTCATTTGATTTGATAGTCTAGACATGATTATGGACTCTTATTATATTTTTTATTCGCCGACTTTGTACGCGTTGCCGACTTTATGCACCTAGCCGAGTAATGCGCAATCCTGAAAATTTTTCTGCTCAAGATATATTGATTTGGGGTCTTTTTTTTCCCCTGGCGGACAAATTTTCGGGATCTCGCCAGGCTTGGCGCTTATAGTCGGCAACGCGAACATAGTCGGCGAGTAATAAATGATAAAAAGAGGCCAGAATCTTGATTAATGATTTGACTGACTTGTACCAAGCTCTGCACGCACCTATTTCAGCCATGCTAGCTTCCTTCAAATGCCACTATTATCGGTTGCTCTAAAACGCAGACCGCTGAGCTCTTTGAATCGATTCACTCTCCACCTCGACGAGTGTCTGCTGAAGGAAAAATAACGAAGATAATAATAATAACAATACTACTACCTACTACTATCTACTACTACTACTAAGCTACTACTACTACTACTACTACTGGACTAC
>JZLH01S0087414.1:0-11577 GCA_001188425.1 Eucidaris tribuloides | reverse complement strand
CGGTGCCCGGTTGGCCCGCCCTCAACCTCTTCTTCGGTGATCTCGTCGATGAGTTCATCGACTTCGATAAGAATGTGACGTTTCCGACAGAACCTCCTGCGGGCGTGACGTACCCGCCAAACTTCACGTACCCTCCGTTGCCCTTTGATCCAATGGAAGAGTTTGATAAACAGATGCAAAAATATGCTCTCATATTCACCTATGTTGGTATAGCCGTCATGGCTGCCTCTTATATACAGGTAGAATTTAATGATTATGATTTTGATGAGGCTTAGTGATTTAAATCTTTGCTCTAAACTGTGATTTCAATAACTGATTTCTTTTTAAAGATCATTGATATAATTTTTTTAAAAAGACAACAAATAAATGCAGAATCAGTCCTGTGGCAAAAATGGTGCAGAAATTATAAAACAAAATAAAGATATGATTTTCCCATAATTTGTTTGTTCAACAAAAACATGAAAAATCTAAGATGTAAGTATTAAAAATAATGAATTGATTCAAGTCTATCAAATCAAGCTTTTCCACTTACATGTATATGGGCACTGGTAAAGTGATAATTCAAATTCAATATGACAAGGTTCGAGATCTTGCCACCATTTGACTGACAAAAGTGTGAAAAAAATATTTAAGGGGGAAAATTACATGTTAAAAAAAGAATTTAGGTCGTTTGTAGGGTAAAAATAAATGTATTTTCAGTTTTTGAAACCTAGAACCTTGTATCTTTCATACTTTTTGAGAAAAAATCAGATTTATGGCCATTTTTGGCCCAAAAAAGGCCATTTTGCGGTGACAAATTTTTCCACCAGCAACATTGAAATGGTTGTAGTATTCACAAAATAGGATTTATCTCACTTTTTTTGTTTATTTTCATTAGTTCCTAGCATATTCTTTCCAGTGAGACTGTATTTGCTGTAATTTACTACATACTTTACATGTGGTAACCCAAAGAAATTACCCTTTGCCGTGACAAATGATACCCCCAAAAAGCCCATTTTCAGAGTGATGCGCCTTTTGAACCACTATAACATCTGATAGGAAGAGGCTAGAAGGCTGAATTTCCCCTCGTTTTATGCAAAATTTAATTGGCTTCGAGCGTATTAGGATTTTATTTTACTTATGAATTGAAAAAATGGAGAAAAATGCAAAAATGCTACCCCCACCCCAAAGTGTGAAAAAAATCAGGCCATTTGTTAAAAAAATTATTTTAGGAAAACCAATCACGCCACAGGCCTGAAAATTTAATCAATTATGCTCAATATACTTCCCCATAAGTGATTAGATTTCTGATACAGTAGCCCTCATACTTTTCTCAAAATAATTTTTTTAACAATTTCAATTTACTGATTTTGGACCCAAATATCAAATACACACCCTGTACAATCTACTCAAACTACCCACCTGTTCTTATTAATACATTTGGAATGCCAAAAATGCAATATGCATACATTAGTTGTGGCTCTGTTTGGCAAGCCTCCAGCCACCTGTCAGGTTGCTAAGAGCAACCTTTGTCAGAAAGAATGGTATGCATAAAATGTGTATTTACTATGAAACTGGTATGAAGGCAACATGTGCCCTAGTCTGGCTTCTAGACATTTACATGTACATTAACCTGTCTCTATATTGATAAGGAAACTACTATCTTTGGTCACTGCTCTGAATAATACAAGAGTTTTGATTAAAGGCAAAGTAAGAATGTCTGGGGGTAAAACAGTCGGAGAGTGAGTGTATTATGGAGGTCAAAAAAGTTGCATGGTCTAGAACAGAGACTACATATGCCCATTAGCTTCACTGCAACATACCCAAACAAAAAAATTATGACATATCTAAAGAACAAAAGCATATTTTGCATTTCTGACTTCAGAAATGGATTCAGCACAAAATTTCATTTTAGAATACATATCTTTCATTATGAAAACATGAAGTTCATATTTTGGGGTATTTGGCAGTCAAATGGTGGTAGAACCTTGAACCTTGTCATATGTAAAAAAATTAATTAAAAATATGATCTTTAAGTAAAATTTGCAACCCTTATCTCGATTCATAAGGATTGTATCTTACATGTACTTGCTGCTGTCTTTTATATGATGCACCACGCCATACCCCGGGGTACCGTTGTACCCCGGGGTACCGCGTTGTGCAGCGCCCTCTTGTGTTAAAATGTATTTTCTTCAGTTATGATCGATGAAATCAGTGGTGATGATGCAGAAGCTGTGCAAGTGCACAACAAAAAGGCATAAACTTACGAAAAATAGGGTAAAAATGAAGTTAAATGTGTTATTTTCACCCTTATTTCATAACTTTTACATAATTTTGTAACCCAGGATACAGTGCTGAAAAATAAATAAATAATTCAACAAAATGGCGGATTTCTAGTTGGTACCCCGGGGTATGGCGTGGTGCATCATATCCCCAGAAGTAGTTGAAAATATAAGGGGGCAGAAGGTGATTTGGTCATTGTTAAATTTATAAACTTGTTGTCATAAATTAATTCATGTGAGTTATTTTTCTTCCCATATATTATTTTTAACAAGTAATGGTGAATACATAGATGTGTTTGATTTAGCAAATACTTGTTTTGTACAGTAGTATATTGAAAAGCATATTTTATGAATGAAAATATGCAGAGCATCGGAGAGCAAGAGAGTGAGAGAAAAATAGAACAATATTTAATTCAAATATCTTTGCTGAACATCTATTGTGAACTTTTGGATGCGGGTAATTTTCCCCCCAAAGGAAAATATAAATAGTCCTCATCATTCTGCATGCAGAAAAGCATGACATTTCACAGATAATGAAGAGAATGGAATTTTGTAGTTGTGTCCTTTTTACAAAATAACTGGAATTTAAACACCTAAAAATACCCCACTGTTTTGGAAAAATCAGTGATTCATAATGTAGTTTTTGTCATAAAATGGTATAGTGTGTGTGTGTACAGAAACTTCTCCACCAAATTATCTTATTTTACTCAGTTTTTACAAACTTGCAAACAATATATATTTATCAGGCAAAATGATACAAAAAGAAGCATAAAGTTCTAAAACCTGGTCCTTGCCTGAAATTTTTTTTTAACTGAAATTAAGTTGATCTCTCAGACCCTTGATAAAAAGCTGATTTTGTTTGATTTTTCAGGTTTCATTATGGAATTTGTCCTGTGAGAGACAGACACATAAACTCAGGAAAGAATTCTTCAATGCCATTCTCCATCAAGAGATTGCTTGGTTTGACGAGCACCAGAGTGGTGAACTCACCTCAAGATTAGCAGAGTAAGTAGTCAAATGTGTAACAAATGGTGGAGAAATGACAACCAGTCTGAAATGATACCACTTGCACTGGAATTCTGATGAGATTCAACTTATTTCATTGCTATATCTAAAATTCAAATTAACTCTTAACATGCCAAAGTTGCAGATCTGCACCCAGTAATACTCAAAGAGCCCATAGAGGTTCAAATTCTCTGGCATTAAGAGTTAAGGAGAAAAAAGGCATAGCATCTCTTTTGCATGCCTAAAAAGAAACATTGTGTACTGGTATATAGAAGAAAATGTAGCATCTAATAAAATAGCAAATTACAGGAGCTAGAAACTCAGTTTTAGTGGAATTATAGTGACCGTTAGACTCCGATTTGAATTTTCCTAGCATAGCATAGCACACACACTAAGATGACCATTAGTTTTGGGAGCATTTTTCAAATTTCAAGTAATTACTGAACTTCAGATTTCACAGACACCTCCTTCATACATAGCCCAAGGATGTGAGTGATGGTTTGCTGTCAAGCGATAGGGTGCAAATCAGGGTTCTCTGCCTTTTAATGGGTATGCAAGAAGACGGAGAAATTATTTTTGAATGAATTGGCTCCTGAGTGCTTAACAGGTCATTGGGCTGGGAACACTTCCTACGTAGTGGTGTCTGGGGGTGATTTGGTTTGGTGTGAACTTTAGGGATAAGTAGGGAAGCGTTTCTGCAAAGTAATAGATGTCAAAGGTCAAACACAAGTTCAGTAAATGGTACATTTCATTTATTTATCAAGGTATCATAATTTGAGCCCATATAGGGAATCGCATGGGGCCAGAAAGACCCTACTTTACATTTGCCTTGTGAAATGATGTATTGCTTTGTGCGCTTGAGTACATATGTGGACTTCAAGGTAGCTTCAAAGGTAAAGAGCAGTGTTGGGTCGCGCAGACAGTTTTCAGCCTGAGACGGAGACGAGATCCGAGACATGTAGCCATTGTATGACCACCGGCCGGAGACGAGACCGAAGCCCAGAGGCACTTGTTTTCAGAATCAGCCGACGACGACGACCGAGACCGGACATATACCTTCGAGACCCGGGAGGAGACCGAGAGCCGAGAAGCACTAATAGCCCACCGAGTGGGACAGTACATCGAGACAGCTAACCCTCTGTTAGTTATTTCTGGATGCAATGCACGACTCTGTCTTGCTATTTGCCTGAATCGGTACTCTGATTGCAATTATAGACTACTACAAGCATGTTCTTCAGGTTCATTGCGCTGGGTTCCATTCATCGTGTCATCCATTACATTCATACATCATAAATTCATTGTACTCATCATCGTCATCGTTCTGTTGTCGCAAATCGTCATCGTCATAAATCATCATTCAATTAATCGTGGAAGATGAGAGCGGAAGATGATAGCGGCATGGGGGGGGGGTTTGCACCTGGCGGGACCATTGCCTAATGTGAATGTGTCATTATATCACCAGTAAGTAGCATAACGTCGGTGGTGCAGGCTGAAAAGTAAAGACCGAAGTTTTCATGGGCGTTCGCGGATTTTTCACGGAAATCATGGAATTCGAAGTTAACGCGGAAAACATGAGCATTTTGAACAAAAATGAAAAAATAATAATACCTCAAAATTCCACCCATAGTAAAATTTAAAAATATTATTGAATAATAAAACTGAAGCTAAGGGTTTTACCAAAAAGATGGTTGATATGAAGCCAAAAAAAAAAAATGTGTTACTTGCAAATATGTCCAACCCGAATCAAAATCCCGGGTGTGCGGGAGTGAGGAGGGCTTAGATGTTATTTTGTGATTTTTACAAAACACAACGTAATTTCAAGTTGGAAAACTGCTTACATTAACAATGGCGCAGAAAAACGGGGAAACGGAATTTGACATTTTAAAAGTGGAAAACTTTGGCCTTCTACTGAAAAGGTACAGTGAATTCAGCAGGATTGTGATTGCAGTACTCATGCTTTTGTCCGGGCTACCCCACGTCCCGCCGTGCCAAGAAAGCCGGGGGGGGGTGGGGGATGGGGGGGTTGTTTATCTAGTATCTGCCATTGTAAAAACGGAGGGGGTAAGAGGGACTCGCATCCACTATTGTAAAATAGGGGTAATCGGGGACTGGTACCTCAATCCTCAGCCCGCCCCCCCAACACACACAACATACAAACACAGGCTGATGACAGATCCAGACATCACAAACACACACAGCACACACACACACAGCACACACACACAGCACACACACACAACCACACAGCACGACTACACACACGACAACACTTCAAGATGTTTTTGGCACAGTTTGTAAAAATTCCTTTTGTGGCGGAATGGACCTTATATTTTTGTATTTTCCTTCTCTTCTTCCTTTGACATAGATACTCGTGAATAAACAAAAGCGCTGGGGGGGGGGGGCACTATGCCAACACAGAGGTGTATACGCATGGGCGAGTGAAAAAACGCGTAAAACGGGTTGTTGTTTTTTAATGGCCGGAGAGATGCGTGTGGCGTACGTGAACAGGGTATCAAATCATGGAAAAGGGTATATTTTTAACATATGGTGCTATCGGCGCATCGTCGCCCAGTCTGTCATCAAATGAGGTAGCTGATCAGCGAACCGGTTCGCCGAGACAACAATCGGTTCCATACCTTAGAATTCGAACGCAAGCGTCATGAAGTTGCTACAAGTGATATTTTATCGTAAAAGAAGACACATTTGAACCACTAATGGCTTAAAATGTCTTTTCTCGATAGTATTTCCATTTTCAACAGAAGTATCGTACATGTTGGAAAAGTTATACACAAAAACTCAAAAACATCCAGTCCGCTGGTTGACACACCCTGTATTTTTAGCGCCAGCACCCAAAGTGTTAAACAGAAGGTTTACTTTCAAACTCATACTTTGAATACTTGTTTGAGGGTATTCACAGAATGTTTACTTTAAAAGGGTATCTTTTCAGACTTGAATACACTTTTTAGGCGTGTTTAACAGAAGAGGTTTATTGTGTAAAAGGGCATCTTTTCAGACTCGAATACTTGTTTTATAGTATTCTGAGACTGACAGTCCATAACCGGCATGGTGTAGCACCTGTAGTGAACAGTTTTCTGCGTTAAGTTTGGTACCCTCTGTTCACTAAAAGAGACATGTACAGACTGTATTTTCAAGGTATCCGACTCTTAAAGGCAAGGTTCACTCCTGACGACAAGTTGGTTTTTAATAATGCCAGAAAAATGAAGAAACATATTTTTAAAAGTTTGGAAAATGCCACGCAAAGAATAACAGAGTTATGAAGTTTCAAATATTCAATTGTGTGACGTCACATGCGAGCAGCTCCCGCAAAGTCATGTGATATAAATTTCCAATAAAGTGCGTTTTCTCAGAAAGTTGAAAAATAATTTTACATGTGGCTTTCATATAATTATCAAAAATAGTAATTTCATAGCAGCTTTCATCAACAAAACAAACTATTCAATATCATGACCATTTAAAAATGACAATTTATGGAATTTATTATTAGCATTACCGTATGGGCGAGCTGCTTGCATGTGACGTCACAAAAGCTAAAAACTTCTTTAAAACTTCATAACTCCTGTTTGATTCTTTGATGATTTTCGCCCAAACTTTGCATTTAATATGTGTTCTCTCGAATTATGTCTGTTGTATTAAAACTCTAATCTGTCGTCAGGTGCAACCTGCCTTCAATCTCGTACTCTTTGTTCTTCAGATCCTGTGGTTTAGTGCATTTTATGCTGTAGGCCAGGCAGAGAGCAGTGAGAATCTGAGAGTGACTATATATAGAGAAGAGAATGTTTTGGTTAGTGGTCGTTGTCAAATGTCTGGCATCGGCCTACGAGACGAGAAATTCCTGTCGAGACCGAGACGAGACGAGACAATTAGCAGTCCGAGACCGAGACGACATAGAGACCCAAAACTGTCTCGAGGAACATGTTCGATGACCGGAGACATGTCTGCGAGACACCCAACACTGGTAAAAAGGTCGCAAGTTACGTCGTAGTATGTGAGATAAAGTAGTGAATGCATGGTTGTGGGCATAAAGGTAAATTTGACATGATTGGGGTAGTCCTCAATTCTTATTCTGGAAATCAAGCAACTATGCAAGGATTCTGCTGTGAAAATTGGTAGTCAAAGTTGACTCGTTTTAAAATTAACTTCCATCAGTATCCCTTGTGATAGACAATTTGTTGGTGTAGCTGTTATGGGATTAAATTTCTCATTGGAGAGGAGCCGCAAAAGAGTGGGCTGGTATGTTTGTGCCTTGATTCTCTTTTAAGTAACAAATTCAAGGATAATCTTCCAGCCAAGAGATACACTCCAGCTGGTGTATCTTTCAATCAGTTTTGGTTGGAGAGGCATTTTTTTTCTCCCCAATCATGTCACTCGCTTTTAATTGCTAGCACAGAATTGGAGAAGGATGGCAGGGTATACCCATCGACTGCACGTCAGCAGTCAAATTGATCTCGTTAATTTTCATTCCTTTCCTTTTTCTTTATCCCGTTTGTGCGATCTTGAGAGGAGTACGAGAAGGGTTTAGGAGAGCAGTGCGACGAGGGGGGGTGGGGAGGGTGCCGGGATGTGTGGCGAGGGGTGGGGGGTGAGGAGCTTTGTACTGAATATGGTGTTATTTGCAGAGCAAACCTATCTCTCTTTAGCGTAGTGCCAAGGGGGGGGGGGGTATGGGAGTGGCTGGCCCCCCCCCCGCCATTTTGTTCAAGATTAATGAAAAGTAAGGGGTTTTTAGTATTTTCTAAAAAATTTACTGCCCCCCCAGAATTTCATTGAGTAACTTTGTGACTGCTATTTTGGCTGTGAAAATTATTGTTGGCCCTCCACAATTTCGCACGCCTCCCCCCCCCTCCCACCGAGTGAACTTTTGAAGCTGCTATTTGCTGCGAATTTGGCTGTGAAAAAAAAAATTGACAACTCAAAATTCCCCCCCCGACGAGACTTCCGCAAACCTCGCCGCCATCCTGGTGCCATCTCTGCTCTCTTTTGATAATTTAGTGACATCACATTCCATTTGCTCTTGTTTTGGATTATATTTGCAGAAGTTGTCATTTCAATTTTTCAGGAATGCGTGTGCAAAATTTAGCACAAATTATTTTCATAATTTGCTAAAGTTTCATTTTATTTGCGCAGGCATGTGTGTAGCAAACGTAGCCACAAAATCATTTTCAGCATGAAATAGATAAGTTGTTATCTTTGTCTGCAACACTAACAGTTTCTTTTGGCTCTATACTGAATTATGTTGACAAATGATTTTAAGATCATGAATAACAAACAAAATTCATAGGGAAAGAAACCAAAGAAAATTATTAAGTCCTTAATGTGGCCATGGAAATAATAGTTGTATGACACTGGCAATGTATTGTGAACACAGCAATAGTATTGAGCGCGCAAAATAAATTCAATTGTAATTACCCAGTAAGAGACTAAGTACGAGTTAACGTTGTGTTGCGGTCTATGGAAAATGTGTGTTTATAGTGAAATCAAATCGTCTCAACGGGTTAAAAGAATATAATTTTTACATTTTGTATCACTTGTAAAATTACAACTACATGACCGATGCCAAGCATTTTAAGAATTGTGGGGTTAATGTTCGAGCAGAACATTACATTGTTTTGGCGCTACAGTAGGGATATTATGATGATATTACAGTTTAGTTTGTATAGTTATATGCTGACTTTGTTATTATCCATTATTGATTGTTTAAGAAATAAAAAGATAATTATTTATTTAGTTTATTTATTTATTTAGTTTATTTATTTATTTATTTATTTAACTAAATCTGTTTTGTAAGATTTTTACATGAATACTACATGTGGATGTGGGATTTGTATAACATAAACACTGTCTGCCTGGCATGACATGGATTTGATAAACACATCTACCGACCATTACGAAACTTTATGAGTTAGATGTGGCATACATGTATTGTCATAAACTGTAATTATGCCAGGGCAAAGGGTGAAACTTTTATCCCTAATCAGCAGTGTTTGCTTTCTTCACTTAACACTATCACCGATGTCGTTGGTCCAGTTAAAAACTGGGAGTTTTTGCATAACTGTATTCATTATGCTGATTGCGGGCAATAGACATCGATGGCGATTGGGAATCATATCAATAGCAGCCTTATGAAGGGCCAGCCGACTGGCCATGTCCATATATGGCAGTACTAGATATAGGCCGTATTTGCATATTGGTGATAATTCATTCAGCTGGGTAGACCTGTCATGGACGAGTCAACGCACCCAACATGGCGTGTTGACATAAGGAATCGGGTTTTGCCTATGTCATTATTCCCTGTCTGTAATTCATGTTGCAGCATTTGTGAACTCTTAAAGGCAGGGGGATCTCTTTTGCATGCGTAAAAATTACATGTGTAAATACAATGGCATTAAGAAGAAAATGCCCATCTGGGAAGCCTTAAGCAAATAGGAATGAAACTTCAGTTTAGTGGAATTATATTGACAGTTAGACTCTGATTTCGAATCTCTTTTTCGCGAGAAAAAATTTCCTACTGCATATGAAATATACACTAAGCGGCTATTGTGTTTTTTCCAGTTTTTCAAATTCTAAGCATTAACTCTCCCCCAGATTTTCACAGACATGCCCCTTCATCATAGCCTAAGGGCATGGGTTTATCTTTTTCCTGGTCTGTGTTTGATGTTTGGCCAAATGGAGATGCTCTGCCTTTAAGCCATTCATTATTCAGCATTTTCTAAACTCTAACCTAAACAAGGGAACATAACAGGCTGTGGATGGGGGGTGGGGGTTGAGGGGCACGTTAATGGACACTAATTCTCTTGTGTTCTCTTCTGGATTATAGTTACTGGAAAACAAAGAAATACAATAAGAAACTATTTTCAAACAAAAAACAGATATATAAAGAAATTTTTTAATTATTACTTAGTTTTAAATTTGTTTGATCGCCCCCCCGCACAAGTAAAACAACAAACAACAATTTGAAAATGAACATCAATCATGTTCAATTTTTCGTTATATGTTATGTATAAAAAAAATTGAATTTGTGGCATATATTTGGCACAACTGATTAAAGCAAACAACAAGTTGATTAATAACAAACAAGAGAGTATCATTTTATTAGATAACATACTGTAATAGAGCAATTTGTGTACCAAATTTGTATATTGTGATAGCATAATGGTGCCAAGATCATGTGGGGGGGGGGGGGGATTACCAGTCGCATGAAATTTAATAAGCCGAAGTATAGTTTTGGTCGTCAGACAACTTTTTCTTACACTGTTCATTCCAAAGTAATCCATTGCCAGCCCCGCCAGATATCAGAAAACAACATAAATCCACTGAAAAAAAATTGTATAGTGACAAATCTTGTGATGTGTTAACCGTTGATACGAGATCTGTAAGCAACGGTTTAATTTATTGGAAAATATGTAGTGCTGTGAAGAAAAATGTCCAGAGCAAGCATTTTCAGACATTAAAGATGCCCTATATAACACTTTTGGAAGACCCAGTTAAAAAAAATTTTGAACTTTGGCTATTAGACAGACAGTGTTTGAAATGGACAAATAAACACCCTAGAACACAAAAGTTGGACAGTTATGGCTATCATTAGTACAATATGTGCAGATACAAATCGGCAGCATTAATCAAATCTCGGTCGATAGGAAGTCTGCAACACAGCAGTCCCTATTGCCGGAAAGCTGGAATGGTCTGTCATGATTATTTCAAACAATTTTTAAAGCACTTAATGATCGTTTTTACACTGGGAATTTTTTTTTCAGGCTTCAAATTTTTAGACCGTATCAGAGACAGCTGGTCGCATGGGAATTAATGAAGCTCAGCATTTAAACTGGAAACATTTTATACATGCCATTTAATAGGTCATATGTCTAAAAAATAAATTGGCAAAATATTTTATTTTTACAAATATACCTGGGCTTTTTAGTTCAAGTGATGAGATCAAACGAACTGGAATTTTGCCATTTCTGCTCTAGTATATGGGATTATTTTTGAAAGAAATAGTTTAATATGGCTGATTTGAACATGAAGTTATTTTACGATGTTCACACCAAATTTCTTGAATAAAATGTAATTTACAGAACAATCAAGTCATTTGAAATATGTTTTTGCAATGTTCCCTCGCCTTGCAATATTTGTGAATTTATCTCCAAAAATGGGTGGGGGCAAAGACACGACAAGGTAGATTGAAGGACAGACGTAGTCACAGAATGGCAAGATTGATGGTGGTATAATATTTAACAGAATGTTGCTAACGCATCGAAATTGAAAATTTAATTGCTGTGTAATCATAGAAGAGGAG
>JZLH01S0087412.1:0-17767 GCA_001188425.1 Eucidaris tribuloides | reverse complement strand
GGATTACTACTACTTACATCTGTCTCCTTCCTAGGTTCCAGAAGATCACATGGTGCATGACGATCCCCACGAATCTCGAGTCAAACTTCATTCCAAGCTGGACAAGGAATTCTCCACTCCACACTTGCTTGTCACAAAGGTAGAACAAATCAAAACATGCCTATTAGGAGATTTTCAAACATGGGTAGTCCAATCTTTCAAATTTTTATGAGTGAAACAAAGTTCAGTCAATGGGTTTCTTTACAAAATAGGATTTACTCAGAATAAAGGGAGGTGCCTAGGTCCAAATATAAGACAGCAAAATAAACACTAAAACAATCATTGACAAAATGGAGACTTGAAAAAAGAAGGGTCACTACCTTTCAAAGTGTGTCTCCCCTCTTACCTCAATTCGCCTGTGAAATACAAATTGATAACATATGGCCTGCACTTAACCCATTCATGACTAGTCAGAAGCACACTCAGGCTGGGGCTTATGGGAAATGCATTATATAGCAAAATCAAATCATCTTTAATGAGTTAAAGCCCAAGTATACTTTTGATAAATGGTGAAAAATGAAATTCTTTGCTATTATGTGTATTTAGATAGGCCTCTAGGATCTATCAATGCCCTGAAAATTGCTCACTCAGAAACCATTCCATTTTTTTTTAAAGAAATTAATCAAAATGTAATGTACATACCGCTACTTGTTTTCCGATAAATTAAACATCACAGTTTGTCACTGTAAACAATTTCAGTAGGTTTTATGTTGTTTTCTGATGTCTGGGGGACAACAGAATGCTTTATGAAAGATTGAAGAAAAATTTTTCTGATTGTCCAAAACTCTACTTCGGCTTTAAGTACATTAGCCATAAAACCTAAAGGTACATGTAGCTACCACAAATGTCAAATTAATCCTGAGAGAATTTGCTAACAAATAAGTGATAATTTGTGCATGATACATTTTATTTATAGACATATTTTGTAGAAATTGGTATGTAGTTAATCTTCATCATTTGTTCATTTCACAGAAAACCATTGAGCCTTTCCTGGAGGAGTTTCTTGAATGCATCTTCCAGAAGCCAGGGTTGTTGCCCATCACCGTCAAACAGCTCTTTGACTTCTTTGACAAGATGGCCGGTCTTCAAGCCGTGGGCATCAACAGGAGAGTGCAGAAGCCTGGAAGAGCAACAGGTAGGTGACTTCTTCTTCTTCTATTTCTTTACTGTCTTCTTCTTTGTCTTCTTCTTCTTCTTCTTCTTCTTCTTCTTCTTCTTCTTCTTCTTCTTCTTCTTCTACACTGTCTTCTTCTTCTTCTTCTTCTTCTTATTCTTCTTCTTCTTCTTCTACACTGTCTTCTTCTTCTTCTTCTTCTTCTTCTTCTTCTTCTTCTTCTTCTTCTTCTACACTGTCTTCTTCTTCTTCTTCTTTACTGTCCAACACCCCAATACAATGGCCAACCAGACAGGGGAGTTTCTGTTTCTGTTCTGTTGCGTCGGTATACTTAGAATAAACTGTACTTCACCAATGTACATGGTCGTGTATGTCCATGTAGATATGTGACTAAAACACCGGGTTTTAACCCGTCTCTTTTCCATGAAGTGTGTGGATTCTTTAAAGTGCTGATGTGTTTCAGTATCAACACGGGACCTCCGACTCTACGTTCTATCTGAGGGACGGGGTAATTGGGATAAAGTGCCTTACCCAAGGACACAACTGCCACGGCGTGGATTTGAACCACAGACCTCTCGGTCGAGAAAACAAAGTCTTATTCACTGAGCCATGATAGCCATGATGCCTCCCCTTGAGGTGTCATGTCTCAAACTAGCTTAAATCCTTTGCCCCATGAAAAACCTGTCTGGTATATTTATTTAACCCTTTGTAATCATAGGTGGTATTTCTTGATTTTGAAAAAAGGATTAATATTTATTTGTACTAATAATACTAATAACAAGCATAACTTAGAACGCATAACACCTAACAATCTCTGTGCGGGTATACCAATATGTATTGTTAAACTCCAAAGTGAGTGTAAAAGTTTGTGTGTTGGGGTGTGTCATGCCCCAAACATACCCTGTCTTTCGGTTTAGTGTGATTTGTTCAGGTGAAAGTTTGTTCCTAATCCTGAGTGGCCCAATGTCTGTTACATGATATTTTCTATTTTCACCCCCGTCCATGAATGTTGTAAAGCCGGTCATTATGCAGATGTTGCACAGGGGTGCGTATCTCTGAAGTCCCAATTAACAAGTGACGGAATAGCGTATAGACTACATGCGGAATCCGCTACTGTACATATGTTCACTGGTTGTTTATTTCCTTGTATGTGTTTTACATGTGCCATAGGGCCTCATGCCGTATGACCAGTCATGCAAAAAGGTCATTAATTAGTTGGAAATGATTTGATTTTGGCATAATAAATAATTTTTTATAGAGCTCAGCCCAAGATATCTTGTAACTATTCTTACTATGGGTTAAAGGTAAATGGCATGATTGGGGGTAGTCCTCAACTTGGGCTGAAACGACTCTAGAATCAAGTACCGGTAAACTATGCAATGATTCTCCTGTGAAAATCTTGTAGTCAAACGTTGACTCATTCTAAAATAAACAAGTCAATATCACTCGCTAGCCACGGAAACCTGCTGTGTGGCTCTCTATGGGCTTATTTTATCGTCCCCGGATAAATTAAGATACTCCTATGTTTATGCTGAATTCTCCTTACCAAGTAAACAAGTTACAGACAGGTGGGAGATCCACTCCTGCTAGTGTATAGTTGGTATATAGCTCAACTCATTTGGTTCTTGAGGCATTTTCAAGTGTTCCCAATCATGTCACTAGCCTTTAACATGTATGTCTAGTGCGAAATAACCCACAGAAGATGCATGCAAAGTGATATGTCATGTGTCCTAAATGCAGAAATCAGTCAACTAAAAACCTGTTTTTTTTCTCCTTTCATAGACCATGAAGTTTTGTGATGTTGAATAAAATGAATAATGACTGTAATGTTGGTTGTTGCATCAAATTAGCAGTACTTGTTTGTCTTCAAAGTATCATTTCCAAAGAAATGAGTTCACATCCTAGTAATGTGATGCAATGGTCTCCGCCCTGTCCCTAATTGTGTAATGTTTCTTTTTTCATGCAGTCTTCCTCAGCACTATTGGATGACAGCTCTCACGCATCCGGGGTACATCTTTGATATGCGTCAATCACGTAGTGCTGACCAGTGCGTCTCTGTCCTTGCAAACATGCTGGATAATGCCTGCAAGAAAATCATTCCTGAAAAGAAGGAGGTAAGATTTAATCATGTTTATCTAAGTTAGATTTCTGACAAAAGATAATAATATAAAGCAGGACTATTACTGTTATTATTATTGGGCTTGTATGGAAGCTCATCATCCATGAGTAAGTGCAATGTACTTGGTTTCTGTACAAACGAGTCATCCCCAAGGGGATAATTTTCATGAAACATTACGTTGTTCACCTCATTTTATCCATAGGATGCATCTCTGAATCGTGTCCTGTACCTTAAAGACCTTCCTAAGATCATCAGAACCATCAGTGACTACTACCATGATATCTCCGCCCTACCACCTCCTGGTCATGCTGAGTTGAAGGCCGAGTCTAGTCGAATTTGTGAGGTAATTTCAACATGCAGAACTATCTACAAATTGAAGACTGTCATGCACCACGCATAGTGGTATATACTGAGGGAGGGACTCCTCCCCTCTCCTTCCCCTCCCCCTCCCCCTCCCCCTCCCTTCCCTTTCCTGCCCTCTCCCTGCCTTTTCCTTCTCTTTCCTTCTTTCCCCTCCCCTCTCCCTCCCTTCCCTTTTGTTACCGTAATATAGGTTTGTTAAATCTGTAATAATAGAATTATGTAAGATTGTGTTTAATAACAATGCTACTTCATACTGTTTTGATTCTGATCAGACTATTCATGTATGATTAATATGCAATACCATTTGAGATGTAAGACGTTAGACGTCTCTCTACAAGTCTATCTTTCACTTTTCCCCTTTGCTGGCTTAAAAATATTGACATTCCAAGTTTAAGAAAACACACATTTCTTAATCATTTTTATGATCAAAATGGGCAAATTATAGGCAAATTTATTAATCTTTCAAAATCACCAAACATCCGAATCTGATTTTTTTCCATTCCAACATCTCTTCTTCATGAATTCACTTGAAAAATACCAGTGCGACTTATTTTTCGCTTTGTGACAACATGTTGCATATTATACAGATTTGCCTAATTCACTGATTCCCACGTTACTCTTTCAACAGGAGTTCTCAGGCCTCTTCAGTCGTGTAGGAACTCTCCAACTACTCTATGAGTTTACACACCGAGACACAGAAGACCTGGTGAGACATTCTTTGTTTTGTTTTTTGTTTGTTTTTCTTATTTTTCTGTGAATCTAAATTAGTATAAATTGGCTAAATCTCAAAAGTTAGCACCCCCCCCCCCCCCGAAAAAAAGAAGAAAAGAATGGTGTTTTGATATAACCCATCTGAACAGAGGCTTTTTAGAAAAGAATAACAGGAGAGAGCAAAAAATGATTATGATGAACTTCATAAACCTGTTGGAGACGATTTGATTTCACTATAACATGCATTTTCCATGGACCCCAATACAAGTTAACTCGTACTTAGTCTCCAACGGGTTAAGCCAGAAAATTTTCTAAACCTGCAATGAAGAACTTTGTTGTTGCAAGCATTTGTGTATAGCATTTGTTTTCATGTATTCATTGACTCATATTTGTTTTTAACTTGATCTATTCAGCTATCTATCTATCTATCTATCTATCTTATCTATCTATCAGGGTTGTCTCTAAGCCGGGTGGGGCCGCCCACTACCCAAATTTTCCACCCAGCGCTCTGGGCAAAAGACCAGTCTCCCGCCCGGGGACTATTTTTCATTACCAATGATTTTTTTTTTTTTTAAATTAGAATATTTTCAAGTAAACTAACATCATCAGGCTCAGATAATGGTCATGAATACTGCCTTATGACTTCTTATTATAATGTAGTTGTCAAAACGTTCGATATCACTTGCTTAGCAGCGAATTGTTCATAACATGATTATAATCAGCCATCTACTACTGCACCATGAAGTAGAATTGAATGCTATCACATATTGCGCAGCGCATATGATAGTGCACATAGAGCTGCACAATTCCTTTGCAGTGGGATCACCATTCTTTTGAATGTGGCCATTTACCGCAGCATGTCGTTGTGTGCATCATACTCATGGAATTCTCGCAAACAGATCACCAGTCTCGCTCAGAGTGAATGTACTGTCGAGATTCGTGCATGCACAACGGTCGACTGCACTGATCAAAGTGTGATTGATATATATGTGGGACTGAGCGACCGTGATCATCTTCGACGCGATGTGGATAGAAACTGTACGAGAAAGTCGGGGGAAAATTAGAAAAGTGGAATAATTAATGCAGAATTCGTCTGAATGGATTTCCAAACTCCCTAAACGTAAGCAACAAAAATTAAGTTTAAACGCGAAAACGGATTTTGTCGACAGCATACTACTTTGTCAGTCATTATACAGAAAACAGTTTCATGTACGTCTAAACTATTATGCACATGCTATTGCTCTTTTTTGTTGGTTTTATTGGCGTTTCACACACAGGCCCACAGGTATCAATCACACAAAGAATGAAATCAACACACTGAACACAGATATTGTATTTGTCTTGAATTCATCTAAAAAGTTGTATTTCATTGTACAAAACTATTAAACCAATTCATAAATAAACAGCATTTAGGTACCAAGCAATGCTGATTTGGGGCCCTTAAATGCCATAAAAGGCAACAGCTTCAGGTCCCTGCAAGGAGCACTGCCCCCTTGACCCCTGGCCGATGTTGCAGCCCTCCACTCGAATGGTCTGAGCAGCAGCAAAATTTTCACCACTCAGAAAAGTCTGGCTACAACCCTGCTATCTAATTATCTAAATATCTGTATATCTACATATCTATATATCTATCTATCTGTATATCTATACATCTATATATCTATCTATGTCTGGCTATTTATTTATATATCTGTTTATCTGTCTGTCTATCAATCTATCTTCCTGTGTATCTATTTATTAATCTGTGTAATGTGTTTACAGGTATCCATCTATCTGAGCAGCAGCAAAATTTACAACTCAGAAAAGTCTGGCTACAACCCTGCTATCTATCTATCTATCTATCTATCTATCTATCTGTATATCTATATATCTGTATATCTATATATCTATGTATGTCTGACTATCTATTTATATATCTGTTTATCTGTCTGGGTATCAATCTATCTGTCAGTGTATGTATTTATTATCTATGTGATGTGTTTACAGGTATCCATCTGTCTATCTCTCTATCTGCATGTGTATCTATCTTGCTATCAATCTATCTGTCTGTGTATCTCTGTAGTATGTGTTTACAAGTATCTATCTTTCTTTCTATCTATTTGTCTGTGTATTTATCTATCAATCTTCATATTTCTATGTATTCATGTTTTTTGTATTTATGTATTTATTTTTGTCTGTTTTCATCTTGTTTTTAGCTGGATTCCATTACAGAACTAATGCAGCAGTAATATCAAGACATGGGGAAAGTGCAAGAACTGTGACTTGGATTACAAGGTGTCTGGGGAGTTGCATTATGTGGGTTAAAATGTCCTCATAAATTTGTCAAGAATCATGATGTGTATGTACCGAAATTAACCTGTTGGCTGTAGGTACCGTGGACTCGACAGGATTCTCAGAATCTGGGAGGCAACGGGCTAAAGAGCAATGGCAGAATTGGGAGCAGTCAAAAATGTCAGAATGAAAAGAGTTTCAAACTAACATTTACACTGGAAGGAATTGCCTTGAATTTATTTCATTGAGAGAAAGGAGGATGTATTTCTCAACGTCAAATTAAGGTATGACCGTGATGGAATGTAAATCCTTAGAAAGCTGCACAGTCAACAAATTTGCATGTCAGAGCAATCTCAGATGGTAATTCTCCCTATCGCATATAGCTCTCCGAATCTGAACGTATGTGGCGCTCTAATTTTTTGACCCATTATTCTTGGGAAATAAACTTCCGGTTTAAGCAAGTGTGATACACATTGAATGCTAAAATACTCATGGATCGTGTCAAAATCTTTCTTATAATCTTTTTAATAATATTTTTTTTTCAAGTCGTTTGTTCATATAACAACCCTTTCATTTAGGCCATGAACGGAGCCACCAGCAGTCCTCACACACCGGCGTTTGCGTTCCGACTCGGTGTGTGCGTGGTCGCATTTCTTTCTCACGGGGTAAACATTCGCAGATTTCCTGGCGAGAGTTTCGAGTTCATTCCTTCATTTACCAGTCGTAGGAACATTTCGTCTAAGAAAGTCCTTTAATTGCGACACAGACATTCTCCAAAATTGTTCATCAGGTCAATCCATGTTTGCTCGGGTATAAGATATTGATGTTACGAATTTGATGAGTTTCGAAATGACATGTTTTGTGACTGTACGATTTACCGAAACCGGAAGTATACATCCCAAGAGCGATCGATCAGATATCGGTATCGTGAAGTGATATCGCTTGATATCGGCTATATGCGATAGGGAGAATTGTCTAACAAGGAAGAAATATTTAATCACAATTTTTTACAGCAAAAACCTTGATCAGTGTACTTGATTCTAGAATCATTTAAACATGATGTGAGGACTGCTTCCAATCCGGCTGTTTCTCTTTCAGCCATTCATGATAATTATATCAGGATTGTTTATATAAAAAACTGATTTTCTGAGTTGATCTCAGGATATGTGTATTTAATACATGTATCATGATTAAACAGTAATAGAATTCATGTGCATTCATATACATAATTATATCAGGTGTCACAATTTACAATATGATATAATCTTCCTCAATTGTTGAAAGCAAGTGATTATTCCCAAATCTGGTCATTGTAGTCACGAAAAAGATGGATAACCTGAATTATACTTTTCAATAAGTTTGAATGATTGAAATATATATATTCATGTACTTGATTTATCATTTAATCAGTAAATTGTGCTTTAGCAAATTAATAGGCATAATTACCCTCCTGTTCTACATGTGCTCACTTTTCAGAACACTTATTAAAGGTTCCTTTAAAAAGGGGGAAATACTTAATATATATTGAAATTTATTGAATTGAAATATATTGCATTATTGTTATATTTTTGCAAAGAACAGTGTTTAAACAAATCTATTTCTATATTGGTGGGAGGTGGCGGTGACAAATTTTAGTCTTGGCTAAAGTGATATTGTCATTGACCTTTTTTGATAGCAGTCTATGCATTATCATTTGAAATTAGTTTAAATTTTAATGACAACAAAGCATATATCTGTTGTTTTTTTGCATTTTTTTGTATATTTGTTATGTACATGTATGCATTGATTATCACTATGCATCTTAACAGAGTGCTTTACCATGTGAGAGAGTTTACTGAAACTTTACTGAAAGGATTAATGGAATAGTATGTATTTGTCATAGTTGTGAGAAATTATTATTTTTTCAATATAGTACTGTTTGTGTATGTAATACTACATGTTAATGTGGATGATGGATTTTCTTATCTGTACATATAGTTCATTGAAGTATCATAGCCACATTATAATTTATACTTCATAATCTTTCCATTCAAATAGTTGATTGTTGTATACTATGCATTTTGTAAACATCTAATTTGCAAAAGAATTATTATTTACATTATGTGAGCCAACATTTTGACATTTATTGTAGTGTAATATTATTGCTTATTTTATTATACTTTTGTAAATCATCTGTAATCCTGTTTTTCATATACTTATTCTTGATCACTTGATTTACCATATATGTACTCTTTAAATTGAACCAACATGAGTGCCACACTGAGAAGCCTGCTTTTTTAGGGACAGTGATTTTCGATGATTGTGGAAAATGGACAGAATAAGAGGAAATGACCACTTGAATTTGAAAGTGAGTTCTCCAAATTTTAACATTTTGAAGGAGAAAACCATGAAATTTGTAACAGAAATTAGAAAAACTTCACAATAAAGCACAGAAATGGCACCATAACGATGTACATAATATTTGTATTAACCCGTTGCCTACGAGATTCTGAAAATCCCATAGAGTTAACACAGGACACATCCGGTTCCCATAGTTAACGGGTTAAGTTCTATGTAAACAGAATTGTCACTTCTTCAAGCATAAAAGTCTTTGGCAAAATGGAATTTTCATCTTTGAGGCAAGTTGAAATGGGATTCCAGATATTGTGAAATGAAGAAATCACTGTCCTTTCGTTTTGTACTGCTCCTAGGCTGAATAGAAGATGCTAGGGAATATGCAGGCTGTTACAGCAGAGGACAGGCATCACACAATTTCATTTTCTTTTTTTTTTTGCTTTTTCTCTTCCAATTGACAAGACCTTATACAGTGTTTCTCAAAAATGCTAAATGTTCAGTAGAAAAAAAAACATGGCTGCCTTAGCACAGAAATACATGTGATGGCCGTCGTTTTACCTGGTGACAGTGGCTCTATTTTTGAAAAGTTTGAAATTTCAGATTTGGTCAAAAGAAAAACCGGCTTCCTGGTTACAAGATTACATGAAAAAAAAATCATTGTTACCAAAAGTTGAGATACAAGATATTGTCAACCCAGGCATGATATATTTTTTTCTTTGCTATAAATTTTTTTTTACAAAAATAAAAAAATATATATAATAAAAGTAAAGCTGTAGGCACCATTTATCAACCAGAATAGTAACTATAACTAAAACTTTGTTGTAGGAGTATGATAATATATGGTACGATTATAAGATACATTGAAGTGTTCTCTATTTGCTTTCTTTTTCAGATAATGACAAAAACCAGAGATAAGTAACCACCTATCTCATTAATGATCATAAATTTTACATAGACCAAGAAGCATCAATCAAATGCTTCATTGGCATAGTCAATATCTTGCGTGTGATTTACTTCAGGGGGTAAGGTTTTTGTGTCAGTAGAGACCAAAAAATCATGGAAAACAAAATTTGATGGAATCGAATTTTTGAAAGTAAAACAAATAGTGTGAAATATTTTAAAATAAGCAAATGTTGTTTATACTAAAACAGAATACTAAGGTAAGTAGTGAACATTAATTGCCAAATGGTGATTTAGTATGTTTGTTACAGTACTTTACAGTACTATTTATTGTGAGTTGGGGGTTTCACCAAAGAGCATGAAATTTGACTTGTAGAATCACCAAAGAATACAGCATTTTACCGTTTATGGATGAAGATTTACATAATGTGTGCATGCTCAAACACCGCATATTTCTAGTAATTAGCAAACAAATATGTGTGCATGCACAAAAATGAGTGCTTTGAAAATGGAACATAAAATGAGATGTTCAAGGAGCAGTATTTCATTTAATAACTCAGATGTGATCTTGTTTAGTGTCTTTTTCTCAATCGTGATTATCTTTCTGCATTCTGGCTGTAATGAAGATTTGATTTTTAGCTCGTCTGTTGTCTGCCATCTGTAGTCCGTCCACAATTTCAAAATGCTTCTTCTTCTTCGTCATTTCTAGTCTGATTTCAAATCTGTTTGCTGTATATCATAGCACTAGGTGGGGGATTTGAAATTTGTACACAGAATTTTGAAACTCATTAACTCTTTGTGCGCGGGACCCTGAATCCCGTGCGTGCGGAGTTTATTTCAAAGAGCGCTCAGTATCGGGGAAGGAAATAAGTAACCGACTCCAACTGGCAATAACTTTGCACAACAACGTTTTCAGGAAAAATGTAATACAGCCAAGTTGAAGTACATTTTACAGACCTTCTAAATGCATATAGGGTGTTTGGAAATATACATCTGAATTTTGTAAAGGAATGGCTAATTGTAACCAACATACATGTAGTTCTGCTAGAACTAGTTTCCTGCTTGAAAATATACAACTCCATTCAAATAATACAAGAGGGTAAACCACAAGTTATACAAAAAAACCTGACTATTTACAAGCTAATGAAACAGATGAGTCACCAAATAAGAAGTGAATGAAGAGATTATCACTGAATAGCGCGTCTAATTGTAATTGACCTTTTAAGGTCTTTTCAAAGTGAACTTGTGTCTAATCCTTTGTCCTATTGTATCGCGATGACTTGATTGCATTTATCGATTTTCTGGTTCCTTAAAGAATCTAACATAATACCCCTGTACTTGAGGAATGTAAACAATACAAAGAGGTTACTGCTCCTGTTGGGGAAATCAGTGTAATTCGGGTGAATAGAATCGTTTCTACGTTTGAGTGTGAAATGCGAATCCCGCACGCACGCTACAGGGAGTGCATGGATGCGAATACCGCGTGTAAAGAGTTAAATATGCTAATTTATGCACATTTTTTAGTAAATCGCAAAAAAATGATTCTCCTTTATTAGTTGATTAATTTTGGTTTGTTTATTTTTTTTTATCTGGTAAAGCTACATGATATACACCAAACTTCCACACAGAATTTTGAAATTTTGTCTAAAACATTTATGTTAATTTATGCAAAATTTATTACATAATCATGAAAAAAATGCTGCTTTTTCATTTGTCGACCGATTTTCAATTGTTTTTGTTTCATCTGGTAAAGCTACATGAGGTACACTGAACTTCTTCATGGAATTTTTAAATTTTGTCTCTGATATTACCTATGCTAATTTATGCAAAATTTATCTGAAATCTCTTTAAAAAAATGCTTATTCTCCTTCATTTGTCAACCGATGTTGATTTTTTTTTTCATCTGGTAGAGCTACACAGAACTCTATACACACAATTTTTAAAATTTGTCTTTGATATTACTTTTGGTAACTTCTGCAAAATTTATTCAAAATCACGGAAATTAAAATTTTCGGGAATTTCTGTGCCGGATGCCAGAAGAGCACCACATCATTGATGTGCTAGTTAAGATCATACTGTAATGTTACATTCTTCTTCTCATCTTACAGCATGGGGAGGGGGAAGGAGAGGTGATGGGGAACTGAATTCAATCTTTTCCCCTTCCCCTGGCAATCTTGCAAAGGCAACGATAAATTGATGCCAAATTTGGCACAGTTCAAATCATATTAATATTGATAATGATTGACATCACAAAAAACATTTAACATTTTTGTAATATATTTCAGGATGTGATATAAGATTTATTTCCATGTTTCAATTTTCCTCAAGATTTTTGTCATACTCTTCAATATGTGATATAAAATGTAGTTAAGTGTCAAAGGTCACAATGCACATACACTAGTTTAAATACTGTTTGAGACAACCAATTTGAAAATGTGGCAAATCACAGTGGACCCTTCATTTGATCTGAAATTTGGATTTTGATTAACATGAGTCTTCCAGCAATGTAGTGAAATAGCAATATTATTCGGAGGTGGCTTATCTTGGATTGTGGACATTTTAAACCTATTTGTACATTAATCTAACATCCCTAAAATGTTACGTATTTCATTTATTTTCGAAAAATGATTATATACCAAAGTTTGTGGACTTCTGTTTTGGTGTGCTGTGAAAATTGTCATGGTGAGCTTCCACTTGTCAAACTATACAACATTATTTCTGTAATGCACTTTAAAAAAATGAAGATGGTTGATAGATATACGAGTTATTAGATAAACTGCAGTGAATGCTAAAAAGTGGGTATTATGAATGTTATGTAAAACAAATTACATTGAGATTACTGACAATGAAATTGAAAATAACCTATGACTTCATCAATCAACTCTTGCCCTTTTAAGTGTGGTGGATTTTATTTGTGACAGAGATTTTATGGGTAGAAAATCATGTTCTTGCCTGTACTTGCTTGTATTAAGATATGCAAACTAAAATTATAGGCTGGTACCACAATAGTGTTATATTGTAAGGTATTTATTTCCATTACATAGCTGTCAATGATTATGCAACCGCGTGATATTTTCAATGAAAAACGTTAGCAATTATTCAGTTATGAGTCAAACTTGCCATAGCAAAAGTATTACTCTATAAGAAGCTGGGACTGTATTTCATCTAAAGTTTACTGGTGTTTACGTATTATTGATCAAATGATCCCATCTCATGGATAAGGATTTAAAATGTGTTATATGTAATTGAAGAATGTATGTTTGTTTTGTAATTCTAACAATTTTAGACATATGTATTTATCTGAAATTTGTGCAATTGCTTATAATTTTCCACAGTAATAAATGAGAAATGTATTACATTTGTACCAATGCAAACTAGCAAGTGGCAAGATTTCTGTGATATTGATACATCCCTGTTCATGAAATTATTTAGTAAATCATGGTATTTTCATTTTTCTAAATTATATTTCATTCTGTATATTTGGGTTCATATGAACACTTTGGGTGCTAACGGCACATCGGCTAACCCACTTGTAACCTCAATAGGGTACTGTCGGGGCACGAGTTTGCCGAGAAGACAATCAGTTCCTTACCGTTTACTGTATGAAATTACCATACTAAAATTCCAACCAATAATATTTTTCCAAAAATGAAGACACATTGAACCAACTAAATGAGTTGAAATGTCTTGTTCAATAGCATTTGGAATTTTACAGACAACTGTACATTTTTGAAAGGATATACGTACAAGTACACAACAGTTCGGTCTCTAGTTAATACACTTAAATTTTTAGCACAGTACCCAAAGTGTTAAATGATATACATGGCTCTAGTTTGTTTACAATTCAGCCAGATATTCAATGTACATGTTCAATTCAAATGTCGCAGATTTGATATGAATCAAACAGTTACGTAAACATACATGTACCTTTATTGTGTTTGCCTATTCTGCATCGGCTTTAACTCATCTGCATATCAAGTCTGTGAGCTCTAGATTATCTAGGTGACATAGTTTGTGTTTGTTTGCTTGTGTTGTGTTGAAATGTGGACCAATTTTTCACATATTTATAGTGATTCTTTTCAAAGCCAGCTTTTTCATCTTTTATTGTAACAATTATTATATTATGTGATACTATCATTTACAGTACAGAGGGCGTAGCAACATTATGAATTTAGCAAAATAAACTACTTCTTCTTTTTTTCCTCATTTTTTTACAATTTTTTCATAGCCGTGTTTTCCATCTTTTATTATAATATTGAATTCTGTGGCATTTACAGTACATAGGCAGTAGCAACATAGTGAATGAAGCAAAATTAACAGTACTCTTCTTTTTCATTGTTTTTTTATACCATTTTTGTAATCATGTAAAGAGGGCGCAGAAATCCAGTTTTTGTAATGATTATGCTTTCTGTAAATTCAAGGAGCCGGTTTGTATCTTGTGGGAAATATATTGCTTTTAAGCGAAATGTAGTTATATTATATGCTGTGCTTATTGTGCATTTGTTTTTAGATTAATATATCATTTGTATATATTTTATCATTTCAGTATCGGCTTATCCCATATACATGTATAAGCATTATGCATTATAGACTGAAGCAATATTTCATTGTTTTAACATTATCAATTTAGTGATGTTAGTTTCGTACTTCCATGAGTTGCTTGAATTGCAATTTACAATAAGCTATTACAGTAAACAAAACCTAGATTTTCATATATATTTTCATATATTTAGATATATTTTTTCCTAGAAAAGGTCAGCAGTTACCTCTATTTAATTTCAGCATTTTGATTTGTCTCAGTGCTCTAATCGTTCAGTTAATCTGAACAGAATGTGGACATTATATGTAGGGCAAGTACTGTTTGATATGCCAATTTATGTGCTGTATGTATTTTTCATTGGCTTTAATTGAATTGTATTTTATACTGAGGTGTGTTGTCATGTAGCATGCTATTAAATATTGCTGGTCAAATACCTTTCACTTGTGGAACCACTTTTTTTTACTGTGACTTGCGTTATGTGATATTGATTAAACTATAATGTAAAAGTGGTACACCGTAATGTTATACTGCTTGATAAAATCACTCCGCTAGAAATTATGTTGATATACAAGCAGAAATCTTCAGAATCGAGACTTGAACTAGTAGTGCGTAATGGGTTTATTACAGGTAGTAGTATAACTCATAATGCTGTCCATCAAATTCCTAACCTGTTGAAGACTTAACACAGGATATCTCGTCTTGAAGTCTATGAGAAATGCATGGTAAAGCAAAATCAAACCGTCTTCAACGGGTTAATTCGTGTATAAAATGAATAATTCATGATGAAATGATATATTTTGACTGGAAGCTGTTTACATCTGTGTGTTTGGGAAAGGATGGATGGATGTTGATGAAGTGGAGGAATGTTGTCGGTGAAGGGGTAGATAAGTGTTGGGGTAGCTGTGTGTGTGTCAGTTTGTGTGTCTGTGCTTGTCTGTATGTGTGTGTGTGTGTGTGTGTGTGTGTGTCTGTCTGGGTGTCTTTTTGGGTGTGATGTTGTCAATAAAGGTAAAGGCCAGCGTTTATATTCATATATTAAAAATGCAATATTGTATTGGCTCACGCCGACTATACATGTGTGATGGTGTGTGTGTGTTGTGTGTGTGGTGTGTGTGTGTGTGTGTTGTGTGGGTAATGTGTCTTCGTGGATGGCATGTTACTGTTGTGTCTGTAGTGCTTGTTGTCGTGTGTGGTAATGTGTCCTGTGTGGATCCGGCCTAGTTTGTAGTAGTATGTGTGTGGGGGTTGTAGTTGTGGGGGTGTATTGTGCGTGCACGCATGGTGGGTGTCATAGAAAACGGATTAGCTGAGCAGGCTTTCGTGTACTTTACATTTTGACTTATTAAAAGATAATACAAATGCCTCAACTAATGAGGTCTTAGGGTTCGCCGTTCTAAAGATCTCGCAGATATGATCTTGGTTTGGAAAGTTAAGGTCTTGGACCCTGTCTCCGTCTCCGACGTTGATGGCTCTCTAATCACTGTCTTTGGTTTTTAATGATCCAATTTTATTGTCCATCCTTGTGTTGTATTATAATTTATGCAAATACCTATTAATGATACCAAATCTCCCAAACTTACTTAGAAATTGCTATTCTTAAATCCTGATCCAAGGAAATTACCACCATTTCATATGCAGCAGATTGGTGAAAAAATCGCGAAAACTTGTACAATTCTTCCGCGAAAGTTTACCAAATTTCGCGATTTTTTGCCCGAGAATGCCGAAAAAACGCCATTCATAATTTTACCGTTGAAGGGTTAGTCGCCATTTCTCAGATGCCTTGATCCTGCCAACTTTTACCAAATCTTCCGACAGCGCAGATAAGCCGCTGTCTATTGCCGTGGATGAACTCAGTCTGCGCCATCCTGAGACAAGGAAGCGTGCATGATTTCATCATTATTGTCATCATCGTCGTCGTCGTCGTTCATAAAATAATAATGATAATAATGTAATATATAATTATATGGCCAATAATATATGGCATTATTAGCCTATTATTATTATTCTATATTATGTATTATTATTGATTATTATTATTATTGATTATTTTATTATTATATTATTATTAATTATATATTATTATTTATTTATTATTCATTATTATTAATGAGTAATAATAGCAAGAAGAAAATGTGTTTTATTATCGAGTATTATTACTAAAAACACGTAATTTTTTAGCCGACAGTTGCGACATTCAACCGATTAATTGACAAAGTCCATCTATGCTCTGTTGAGTTTCCCATCCAGCGTAGTACTATAAAGGACATCGGTCAACCTTGTTATTCATTAACCATCTATAACATTTGTGAAATACACACACACACACACACACACACACACACACACACACACACACACACACACACACACACACACACACACACACACACACACACACACACACACACACACACACACACACACACACACACACACCACACAGTCAGACTACATAGAATAGATACACATACATACACACATTGTGCAGGGTAATTACCATCCCTGCCTTTGAACAATGACACTGTTTTACACATTACAATTATTTCATTTTCTTTGTCAATTCAATGTCTCCTCTTTTGAAAATAAATAATGAAACAGTACCAATTTCAAAACGATCGAAACATGTTTAGAAATTACATTGACAAGATATTAAGACTTTGGCCTTAATGCTACCTTCGAAATATGCGAATAATTACTTATCTTATGATAATCTATAGGTCAAGTTGATTATAATAAGTGATGTGTTGATTTAACGGGTGGCTGACTGAGTTTGGTTGTCATCAGGAAATCTATACTAAAAGTGTCCCATATTCTGAATGACGTTATTTTCATTAATCGTTTACGTAAGTTTTGGTTTACGCCAGTAACAAAGAGTATTTGTAATTTTCCTTCATCATTGGGGCAAATACCATCACCGTAGGCCTATATATCATTAATAGCATAAGAAATATACTGTTCTACGACGAACTTTTGGACGTTAATATACTTTCAATCTTGTTTACTGTTGCGGACGTTTGCTTCACTATAATCTCAATGTAAGTATAATTTGATTTTTTTTTCAATAGATTTGCTGCGTAATGTCGTACGGTACTCAAAACAAAAATGTGTCTCAAAAGGGGGGTTCAGAAAACAGTAGTAGTAGTAGTAGTAGTTGAGGTAGTAGTAGTAGTAGTAGTAGTAGTAGTAGTAGTAGTAGTAGTAGTAGTAGTAGTAGTAATAGAAGTAGTAGTACTAGTAGTAGTAGTAGTAGTAGTAGTAGTAGTAGTAGTAGTAGTAGTAGTAGTAGTAGAAGTAGTAGTAGTAGTAGTAGAGTAGTAGTAGTACGCAGCAGTAGTAGTAGTAGCTAGTAGTAGTAGTAGAGTAGTAGTAGTAGTAG
>JZLH01S0087408.1:23533-55592 GCA_001188425.1 Eucidaris tribuloides | reverse complement strand
AAATGCATGTCATCAGTACCATGCATGACTTGCTCACATTGTTAACTTCCTGTCATACTGGAAGTGGAATAATGTCTGGTCATATTGATATACAATAATGTACCTTTTAATAAAAATTTATATGGTATATTTTAACTTTTATAATTGTCCAAAAACTTTTTTTGCCGAGTGTATGAGAGGGCTATTAAAGAAACACGACATACAATAATTTTCATTGAATGGAAAAGGTGTGTATTGATCTTTATTTCACATTTTTTCAATAGAAAAGAGAAATGGCTAACAAAACGGAATAATTTTTCAGCACCGTCTTTTTGGGGAACAAAATGAGCCTAATATATACTGAGCCTTACACTGTATTTTCAATTCATGGGCTGCTTCTATTGTGAAAACATGCCCAAAATTGGGCTACTATTAGTTGAAGGTCGAACTGTTTATATCATCTCCAGAAGTCCTCATATTTCTCCACTCCGAAGTGTTCTTGCCTGCCATACAAACCTGGACATGTCAGGCCAAAATTGCGAGGACACAATTCATGAATATTCATCAATCTCGGCAATTAGCGATCGATCCTGCAAGTGTAGTTTTTCATCAGCGGATCGATCAGGAATGACTCCGACATCGATAGCTCGCTCATGCATATGCAGTTCTGGGCTAGTCTGGCTTCCAGACGTTGAAATTAACTTTATAGGGAAACGTCCGTCTTCAATGAACTGCTCTAAGCCACTATCAGTCTGTAAAACACCACATTTCTGCGAAGTTTATGAAAATGTAGTTTTTTAGTACCACTTTTAACTTTATAATGAAATTACTCCCACATAGCATCAACATCTGAACAGGGACAGCGCCAGGGTGAAATATTAGGAGTGACAAATCTGTCAGGGAAAATTTTGCCTGCCAAATTTTTTTTACCCACCTTAAATTACAAGCCACACATCTTCCGACAAGCGGGGGGCAGGGGGCCGATAACGACCAAAACAATTTTTTGCCTGCCAAATTTTTTTATTACTTGTCGAATGAAAAATAGGGGGCAAAATTGTCAAAAAAGCGATAATATCTGCGTTATTTTCATTACTTTGAAAAAATGGGGGGGGGGGTGGCCACCCCTGCATCTGAATAGACCTACACCAAATCCCATGCACATATTCAGACACACACATACAAACCATAAATGGGTACGTTGTGATGTAATACATTTTTTATATGTCGCTCTCTGTGTTTTCAGATCGAAACTTCTGATCTGTAACTTAACAAAACAGTGTCAGAATCGAGTGCCTTGGTAACCTGGTGGTATTGTCGCAGCCCGGAAAGCTGTAGATGACAGGTTCAAGTAAGACTGGTTCATTTTTTTCTGACACGTTTGTTAAATTATAAAATTCATTAAATTATAGATCAGCAGTTGCAATGTTAAATACATAGCGACATATGAAAAATCTGTTACATCACATTTCCCCTCTCTGAATAATCCCTTTCATTCATTAAAAGGTAAACAACATGATTGGGGGTAGTCCTAAACTTAAGCTCAAACTATTCTAGAATGAAGTAAACAATACAAGGATTCTCCTGTGAAATTTGTAGTGAAACGTTGACTCATTCTAAAATAACTAATGTCAGCATACCTCGTGGCAGGCAAACCTGTTGTGTAGCTTTCTATGGATTGTTATGTCTATCGGGGCACGATAGAATTACAATAGGATTATGTTCATGCTTGATTCTCTTTAAGTAAACAAATTACAAATTCTTCCAGCTGGTGTATAATTGGTATATATTTAAAATGATTTCATTCTTGAGGCATTTTCAAGTATTCCCAATCAAGTCACTAACCTTTAATGGGTATATTTTTGGAGGGGTATCCCATCATTATCTCTGTCAAAATACTCCCACATGATTTTTACACCCACGTACACTGGAATAAAATCACAATTTCAGCTGTATAGTTCAAGTACTTCCACAATATACCTGTTGTAAACCCCCTCCTCCACATACACAACACACACACACACACACACACACACACACACACACACACACACACACACACACACACACACACACACACACACACACACACACACACACACACACACACACACACACACACACACACACACACACACAACACACAACACACACACATACACACACACACACACACAAACACACACAAAACATTCACATATTCATAAACTTGAAACTTCCTCCTGCAATCTGATTTGAGGCACTGAGACAAACATCATACTACATAACATCCATATTAATTTTGATTTCTGATATTGCAGACTTTTCTGCATTTATTATATACGAAAAGTTATACATGTACATTACAATGCTAGGACAATTTGCTGTTGATTGGTTTAATTGCATTTAGATCATCAAAATTATGTTTTACCAGGATTTCTTTAAAGGAATAAACCTCTTTGAGACCAATTACATGAAATTTCACTTTTGCATTCAATACAAATGCATTTCAATGCAACATGTACATGTATGGGAAGTGAGATATGCAGCTTCAGTGAAAATGGGATGAGGATCCATCTTGAGGACAGAGAGCGCAATGTTGTGTGCATGGTTTGAAGCTGAAGGACGAAGACTGAGAATTTGATGCAGATGTTGGGTTTGGAAGAAGCTGTGGATTATTTGGCACAGGTGAATGGAGTATGTTGGTATGCACATGTGTTGAGGAGGGATGAGAATCATGTTTTGAGAAGGGTATTTGAGTTTTAGGTGGATGGCCTGAAGGGGATGGGGCAACCACAGAAGACATGGAAGAATAAAGTGGTGAAGGAGAGTAGGAGGGTTGGGCTAAAGAAGGAGGATGCACTGAAAAGGGCAAAGGGGAGGGAAGGGGTAAGGCCAGTTGCTGTGAAAGGGAAGTAAATTCGGCCACCCCTGTAACGGGGACAAAACCAGATTTAAAAATCAGGATTAGTAGTTAGTAGTAGTAGGTGCCAAGACAAGGAACACTGCACTTCCAAGTAACACCTGACCTACAAAAAATACATTCTGTATGTGAGATGGCAGCTGGTTAAAGGCATCATATAACAATGTTTCCAATTAAAAAATCTGAGTCACATAATTCCCCATGCTACCAGTATTTTTGATAAGGTCTAAAACTGACGCCCTGAAAAACTGCAGTTCAAAACAATCATTAAGTGCTGTTAAAAAGTGAAAATCATTGAATGAACATTCCAGTTTTCCCCCATGGACTGCTGTGTCACAGAATTTTTAACGGGTGCAATAATTTGTGTGCCAATTTTTTATCTGTACATATTTTGCTAGTGACAGCATAACTGCCTAAAGTTTGAGTTCTATGATGTTTATTTGTCCATTCAAACACTGTCAGATATGTCTGATAGCAAAGTTTGACATATTTTTAAATGGGGCTTCCACAATGTTATGTAGTGTCTTTAAAAGAGGTTCCAGATAATTGGTGGCCAAATAAATGATATCGGACTGTATTCAATTTCCCATAAACAATAGTGAGTGTTATCACTTCCCAATGCAGAAATCCTTAAATATAACGTCCAGCACCTCCTCTGAAGTCACATGACCTGTAATCTTGCCCAGCTGTCGCAGCGCAATCCTCAGTTCCTCAGCGGCCATGACTAGATCCGCCCTAACATCAAATGACTCCAGGGCCTGGGCACACTGTGTGAGGTGATTGCGATGTCGCTCCTGCGTCAAGTATGGATCAGAGGATGCCGGATTACTGCACCTTTATGAAAGAGAGAGAGAGAGAGAGTCGGAAAATATCTACTGAAATTTATTTATTCTCTTGAACTTGAATGACATCCAGAGCTGCCAAACTCTTACAAATAAAAAAGGTTGATTTTGGCTTAAAAAGAAGTATTTTTACATATTTTCTATAGAAGCGAGCACAAAGTGATCCCAAAGAAAAAAGTATTTTGCGGCATTTTGCTCAAATCACAAGTATTTGCAACTAAAAAGAAAGTATTAAATACTGCAAAAGAGAAACACTTGGCATCACTGGATATCCTAACTGAATGTACACACTGAATATTTCAAGATAGTGTCACTTCTATGAATTTTTCAAATGAACACCTGCAAAAAAAATTTACTACTTCAGATATGCCTATACAAAGTGACCGAAATCACAATAAAATTGCAGAAATAAGTTTATGAAATCCCATCTTACACAAAATCATGAAAATATCTGTATGTGAAATACGGTACATGATGTAACATTTGCATTATTACAAATATTTGCAATATGGGATTTAATTCAAACTTTCAGTTCAAATTCAAACTGAAGTATTTATTTGATTAACCAATAAATGGACCGAGAACGTCATTGATGAAAATCATACTTTAATATACATCACAAAGTTTTCATACAAACAACTTTGTTCAAAATAAAGTGTGATACTATCTAGTTACCGTTTCCCTCCACATCACATCAACAGAAACATGTCAATTTGGAAAAAACAGTGCATTACACTTACATGTTCTCAACTTTACTCCTGAGCATTTCCAGAAAATCATCAAGGCCATCTTCAGTTCTGCAAGACATCAGTAAAATTGGTATTGTGTTTCCAATCTCAGTTCTCCCACTGAAACCTTCTTGCATCTTATCAGTTGCACCTTCTCGTACTAATGCCATTAGTCTCGACCTAAGCTCATCGTCCAATAGGTCAATCTTGTTTATCACAACAAGGAGCTCTCTTTCATTGCCGTTCTCTGCAGTGAGGCTGTTCTCTGAGACTACAGTATCACTATCTTCTTGATTGGATGTTTCACTCCACAGTTGAGATTCTTGTAAACGAGAATAAACATTATTCAAAATGTGCTGAGGATCTCTGGCTTTGAGCTCTGCGGCATCTAGCAAGAAGATGGTTATATCTGCTTGTTCAGCCCTGTGAGAGAGGAAATAATTATAACATTTTCATTCAGTGAAGAAATATTCTTACTTTTGCAATTATGAACAATATTCCGCTCGGAAGATTGGCAACGTACGTATACATGTTTTTATCTGATTTTAAATATGTTGGAGGAGAGAAAAATACAGCTCAACCTCGTTTGGGGAAGTCATACCTTTTTTTAAAGTCGAAGTTAATTTGCACTGTCTCATTGGAAAGACTTGATCTATTCATCTGTCTGTCTGCCCATGCATGCAAACATCTGCTGGTAAAGGGTACAGCCAGGTTTGAAATTCACAATACCATTGCTCACATAAGAAACAACCTTTTCCACGTGGGATTATACGAATAGTTAATCAGCTGTAACCTGTCACAATCTATAAGACATATGAATCCCAAATTTCAAATGCTGTATTTTCATGTTTCTTTTGCCAGCTTGACAGGGCACCGGGAATGATTTTGTGGAAAGACAGGGTGCATTGAGGTACCCATGCTTGTGTTAATAACAACAAAAAAGGTCAAACAAAGCTTTCTATGTTAGGAATCAATGTGACCTCCCAGGGAACTATAGCTAGATAAAATCTCAGCCAAAACAGATATGGTGTGCAAATCAAAAGCACAGAGAAATGGCAAGATTATAAGTAGCCCTCAATTTACGACACATACTCCTAGAATCAAGTATACTGTTTGAAATTCTGCTCTAAAACTTTAAAATCATTACAAAAAAATACTGTGACAGTGAAATATTTTCTGTAGCTTCTATGGGATCAAGCAGGACAGCAGACAACAGACAACAGATGGTCATCAGTAGTAAAAGCTGGGAGACCTATGACAGTTAACGGAAACCGGGAAAGGCAAAGCAAAAGATGGAGGGACGAGCTTGACAGTTACTGGGGAACAACAAATTGGTTTAACAAAGCTAGAGATAGAGAATTGCGGCGTAAACATGCTGAGGCCTTTGTTCAGCAGTGGACAGAAAATGGCTGATGATGATGATGGGATCAAATTCTATCAGAGATGGAGACTAATTCAAATCTGGTAATTAATGCGAGCCAGTGTACATAATGGTATATGTTTCATACCATTTGGTCTTGAGGTATTTTTTACTCCTCCTAATCACGTCACTGCCCTAATTTTATTTCTGATTTTTCTTTTCCATTTCTAGAACACAGAGAACTTTTGGTTCTCAGCTTATCCAATATACGACCAACATACCTCTCCCTCGCTCTCCGTATCCCCTCCAGCTCGACGACGTCATGGCTCTGTCTTATCCCCGCCGTATCACTCAGGAGGACGGGATACCCTCCAATGTTGATGGCAGACTCCACTACATCCCTCGTGGTACCTGCCACAGGGGAGACAATGGCCGCAGGTCGTTGACCTGTGGTTTACACAACATATGATTACATACTAATTCTTTCAAACAGTTTATTGTCATGATTATAGGTTGTGTTATCAATTTTGCATACAATGACCCGTTCTGCTCAGATTCGATCCAGCTGAAAAATAGAGACGCCAACCCTTAGCATATATGGAGATTTTCGTTCTTGCACCACCTTCCAAAACTGAAATGTACAAAATACTTGGAGATGTGGGTGAAGCGTACATGACGACCATGAAGCGCAAAGTCAATTGCAGCCAGGTTCCAAGGTCCTCTTTCTTATGGGTTGTGGAAGCTCAGGGGTTCTATATGCTCTCTGATGTAATCTGAGCCTTGTTTTCGGAGCTGTTTATCTAGCAAATTTATTTTAAATTGGGGTTAGATTTTTCATTTGTCATCATGTCAAATCAAAATTTTATGAATTTCATACAATGCTTCAATCAGCTTGAGTTGAGACAGCTAGGGTTTAATTTTTTTTTTTTTTTTTTTTTTTGGGGGGGGGGGATTTGATTTAAATCACAGATATTTGCCAAAACATCATGATTTAAATCATTGATTTAAATTGCCAACCCTGCTAGTCAGGTCTTCTTATGAAAACAGATGTTTCGGCCCTGTGACTCTGTAAGACGTAAAGATAGGAGAAACTTACTCTGGAGATAATTGTACTTACACAAAGTATTGAGCAAGGTGCTCTTGCCAACATTGGGTTGGCCTGCTATAGTCACATGAACACCGCTACGCAGCCTCTCACCTCTTCTGTTGTCTGCCAAATGATGGCGCACTTCAGACAGAAGTTTTGTGACTTCCAATCTTGCTGACAGTGTAACAAAACAAAACAAAGAAATCAAGAAATTAATATCAATCTTCAATAAAGCCATTTTACCGTAAAAAAGTTCATCCTGAATTCATCATTACAAATGAATCATGAGAGAAACAAATCTTTGTGAGTCATAACTGCATGGGGGAGGGGGCAATGTCCACCCCTGACTCATTGTGACATTTCTGCAACTGAAGGTGATCAGAAAATTTTGCTTCAATTTTTAATTAACATCACATTACAAATTTCCAACAAAATGACACATACAGACATGTGGGCAAACAGAAACAGTGACTGCTTAGTCTTTGTCTGAGAAAATTCAGGAAATACACAAATGGCTTAAAAGCTGTAAAAGAATCGCATAACTACATTTTCTACATGTTAGTAACCATCTTACCATTTTCAAGCACACCATCTTCGATATTTTCATCTTCACTGAAGTCAATGAAGGCTTCAACATGAGCAACTGTCTGATGAAAAAAGGAAAGAAATTAGTACATATGAATATTAACATATTACTTGTTATTTGTAAACTTTGTTTTTACTTGAAGCTTTTCTTATGCTTTTACCTTCACAGCAATTTGCAATTTGAAAACATGTAACCAGAAACCAAAGTAACAAACTACTTGTTCAACTACACACAGAGACAAACACACAGACACACACAGACACAGACACACACACACACACACACACACACACACACACACACACACACACACACACACACACACACACACACACAGTTCTATGATTATTCCCCTGGAGGACTACTCAACCTGGGACAACTTTCCTCCAGGGGAGTGGTCCTCCAGGGGAGTGGTCCTCCAGGGGAATTGTCCTCCAGGGGAGTGGTCCTCCAGGGGAGTGGTCCTCCAGGGGAGTGGTCCTCCAGGGGAGTGTGTCCTCCAGAGGAGTTGTCCTCCAGGGGAGTGGTCCTCCAGGGGAGTGGTCCTACAGGAGAGTTGTCCTCCAGGAGAGTTATCCTCCAGGGGAGTTGTCCTCAAGGGGAGTGGTCCTCCAGGGGAGTTGTCTTCAAGGGGAGTGGTCCTCCAGGGGAGTGGTCCTCCAGGGGAGTTTTCCTCCAGGTGAATGGCCCTCTAGGGGAGTGGTCCTCCAGGGGAGTGGTCCTCCAGGGGAGTTGTCCTCCAGGGGAGTGGTCCTCCAGGGGAGTTGTCCTCCAGGGGAGCGGTCCTCCAGGGGAGCGGTCCTCCAGGGGAGCGGTCCTCCAGGGGAGCGGTCCTCCAGGGGAGTTATCATCCAGGGGAGTGGTCCTCCACGGGAGTGGTTCTCCGGGGGAGTGGTCCTCCGGGGGAGTGGTGCTCCAGCGGAGCCATCCTCCAGGGGAGTGGTCCTCTGATCCAGCCATCCTCCAGGATGTCCTAATACGCACAGTCGTACACACACACACACAGACACACACAAACGCAGCTCAGTGTAAAACCAACCTTCAGTAACCTTTGTCTCCATTTTTGGTAGAGTTTACTGAGGTCCCCCGACATCTGACGGATAGCTTGCCGTCGCTGAGCCTCGGTCTCTGCATGGATCAGATCACCTAAACCTTCTACCTCAGTCAGGTCCAGTTTACCATTATAAAAAGCTCTGCAGCAATTAAAGGAGAATTCAATTTATATTGGTAGGTAAGTAAAATAGTGTGACTGAGGAACACTTACACAATGACACATTTGCAAGTATTTGCAAGTTTTACAGATGCTTGTGTTTCAAACTACAGGCACTTATTCCATGGTCAATGCAAACAGTAAACATTGGTTTAGTTTATGTGAAGCATTGTCTACAACATTAATAATACTTAAAATGAATTAAATTGCTTGCACCTATATGTGATCATGTGATATTGTAATACTTAATACACCTTTGTTACTTTTTTCTCCATTACTTTTGAATTATATTCATAAAACTCAATAAAAATGTTTGAACCCTTCAGTCCAGAACATTTTACTATTTCTTCCACAAAATATTTTCCTATTAATTTTCATTTTGCCACTTGTAAGTTTGTAATCCATAATTAGTTCAATCCTTGGGTTTTATTCTTGCTGGAGGTATTAAAATTCACACTTCTTACTGCATTTACTCTGCAATTATTTCTTAAACACTAAAAAGGAAAGCTATTGAACAAAGACATGTTTATTATTGTTTTTACCTTTTTGAGAATTCTCCAGGTTCTGCTAGTTGAAGTCCCTCTATTTTTTCCAGTGCACTATACACTGCACTGACAACAGCTGGGCCACCATGCACCTGGAATTCACACACATCTTCACCAGTGAAGCTGTTGGGTCCTGATGATAAATCAGTAAAATCAAATTCATAGGCCCTTCAAATGTTTCATCTCAAAAGGTTGGACTTGGAGTTGCTGAAAGTACAAAGGTTCGCAAAGTAACAAAACACACACACAAACAAAAGCAAACACAAAAACCTTGCATGTATAGAACAATTAACTTTAACACATACAGTAGGACTACATTAATCATCCATACCAATTTTTACAACAAATTTCAGAAATGCAGCCTAAGTTAAAACAATTTGCTGGCGAAGTAATTTAAAAAATACACTCCATATACATGTAGATCTAGTTGTCTGACACATAAGTTGAGCATGAGCCATTTAATTAAATTTAGGACTTAGTGGAAAAATTTTTGATACACAAGAACTGTGTAATTTTACTAATTCTACAAATGTTATTTATAATTAAAAAAAACACAGAAGAGCTTTCCTCACCGGATTGTACTGTCCTATTCGTTTCATCCGATACAGCTCAGAGGGGCTTTCAACATGCATGAATTGCGTATGTCACTAGTATTGCAAATTTGTTCAAAACATCTTCCCCATATGGCATATGGTTTGATTCTGTTTGATTAATATGATAGGAATTGGAAGGAATTCAAATCTTCTAAACAGAATGGCATTAATTATATTAAGTAGGCAAATATATCAAAATAAATAAAATTATTTGTAAGATTGCTTGGATCTAACTTCTGACCAATTTGATTCTGTTCAGTGGAGGCCGATACACAACATACATAATTCCATTAAATTCTATAAAATTCAATACACAGAAAATGTATCTCAATCTTTTGTGTATCAAAGCCTTATACTGCATAACACCACAAATTCATTCTAATTTGATGTACCAGGTATAGTCTATTTTACTTTTTGACTTTTCAATGCAATGCCTGAAGTCTGGACAAGTCTATTTTCAAATTTACGGAGAGTGAGAATTCAAGATAGTCTAGAATTACATTCAGAACACCTTAAGAATAGAAATAACTCAACATTAAGTTTCTAAAAGTACTAACTTAAACTACTACTACATCACTACATTTGAGGGTTTTTCCTTTTTTCATGTTTGCTCCTGTGCTTTAAAGGGCAATTCCAGGAAGGAAACATGTATGTTTAGTCTGAATACCCATCCAAAATCATTTTTAATCATGTATGCATGTTGGTTTGGTTAAATCTGCTTCCCCCTGAAGAGGCAAGCTTACCTCCATGGTACAACAGATTTGAACAACACAATGGGCCGCGCCATTGCCTAGCCCTGCCTGAAAACGTGTGACGTTATATCCGATTATGCATTTTCCGAGTTGTGATTGGTCCAGCTTATTAGTCAAAAATGTTCGTATTTAGGGACACAAAATAGAGCACTCTATCTGAATGCTTTCAGAAAAATAACAAATAAGATTGATTTCACGCATTTCAAATAATTACTCATATTGTGTTTTGATAAACATGTTGTTAATTCAAAATTTTAAACCAAAAAATATAGCCGGTTGGCTGTCCACGGTGTACTCGCGAACCGCGATCGTGTGTGTGTATACACGTGCGTGAAATTGGTATTGTGTGCGACATGCACAGGGCCAGGGCCAAGGCAAGGGAAATCGACGCAACAGGGATGGATGATAAGTTGGTAACGTAAACTAACATAATTACATGTACATCGTGACAATCCAGACCTTAAAATGCAATCACACACGTCTAGATTCTTTCATTTTCATCTCTCATAAACTGCAAATTGCGGAAAAATATCCATCGGTATAAGCTGCTGATGACTGCGGCTCGCTCGGCGAAGCTCAGTCATGACACGCAAATCAATGCAGCAGACGACAAATACGCGAATGTGACCCACATCAGCTCAGCCTGGATGATCTGGATCGACAGCTTACGGGCCCAAAATCATGAAATATCACAACAAAATATACACTAACCTATAAGCTTGTCAGTTTCAGCAACCCCCTTTTCACCTGGATTCTCATCATTTACCAGCAAAAAGCTGATGTGGAAATGACATGAAACAGCTCTGATGACGAGCTGACCTCTGCTCACTCGTGACTTCCACACACGACACAGCATTTGGCCTCGACATGCATGACACTACTAGACCACATTAATCCGATCATATTCCAATGTTTCGCGATAACCTCTCTAAATCTATAGCAGATATCCGTTGTTGACATATTCCAGGTTGCCTCCCAGGGTCAGGAATGTTATAAAAACCTGTCCAATTTGTTAAACTTGATCCACGAAGTGAACCCCGACATTTGACATAAACCCTCGTGTCATTGACCGCCATAGACAATACACATAGTCCATGCATCGCGCGAGCGATCACCACAGCGGGTATAGTTTGGCCTCGCTCGTCCGTGACGTAATTTACGTTACTGATTCGACCAGATTAGAACTTGATGTCAGCGCCCATGTGTGGCCCACTCGCTGGCGAAAGTGAGTGAAAAGTGCATAATGATTGGAGGCCCCTCTCTATGCCAGAAATGCATAAGAAATGTCATATGTACTAAATTTCATCACTTTTTGTCGACAGTAATCAGTATACTTATATTCCAATGTTTTCATCCTGGAATTGCCCTTTAATTCCACCCTTTTACATTTACTTTTACCTCAAAAAAAGTTCTTACCAGGAAACCACAACACCAAACCATGATCAATCAGTTCTCTTGAAATGGGATCATAAATCGGTGTAAACACTGCTTTTCTTGGAGTTATGGAGGAAAACTCATGGATCATTATTAGCTCTATCGCTTGCCAAGTGCGAGGTCCCGAAATTCGAATAACTGCAACTCCAGCTCTTCCGTGCCCGCTTGATAATGCAAAAATTGTTTTCTGAGTCACTGGTGGGGTAAAAATTGTACTGAAATAGCACCTGTTTGTGGGAATATACGCTGTACAATGTGTTTGGATGAAATAAGACCACCATGATGAATTTTTCGCGATCCTTTTCAAGTGACTCCTTTGAACGCAGCTGGAGAGTTCTGACCGTGTTTCGTCATCGAATCTCTCGCCGAGGTTCCCCGTGAAATTCTCACTCCTCCTCGATAACTTCCGCACGCAGGCTCCAGCTTCACGTGAACAAACATCTCTAATTCTCGCCACTCTGTAAAATACAGTAAACGACTGATCATACCTCTCCTTCAAGAAATTCACATTATTTTTCAAATGACGTGAGAATACAATGTTTTTATGTAATTTTGAAAACCACATCGAATTACTGACAATAATACTGTCAACCTCAACTCACTGAACTGTAGGGCAGGGTTGCCAGGTTTTCCGATTCTCAAAAGGCCAAATTACCGGCCAAATTCAGTGAAAAAAGGCCAAATTCGGAATTGATTCGACAACAAGCAAGCATGCATGACCCTAGTCTCGCTCCCAGACCCTGCGACTATTTATCCCTAACACACGCAGTCGCGGTTTATCTTGAGACCAGTTTGAGTCACAGCCCCGGGGGGGCCAGTGTCATTACAAGGTGTACACCATGCGCGTGTATGGACTTTCAAAATAGACCCTAAACACGTAATTGAAAGTCGATCTCAGACTACCCTAAACAAGTATTCAAGTCTGAAAAGATACCCTTTTGAAGTAAGCCTTCTGTTAAAAGTATACCCTTTTCCCCCGATTTTGGCGATTTTGATACCCTTTTCGATGTACGCGCGTACATCGTCCGACCGTGAAAAAACAACCCTTTTTACGCGTTTTTTCACACGCGCATGGTGTACACGTTGCAATGGCACTGGTCCCCCCGGGGTCACAGCAGTTGACTGAGGACATAAATACTATAAAGGAGGATAACAGTTTCCTTATCAATATTGGATTAATCTTAATGTCTAGAAGCTAGACTAGAGACCAGTTTGAGTCACAGCAGTTGACTGAGGACATAAATACTATAAAGGAGGATAACAGTTTCCTTATCAATATAGGGTGGATTAATCTTAACGTCTAGAAGCTAGACTAGCATGACCCTAGTCTAGGTTCTGGACTTTATTTTTTATATTTTTTATTCGCCGACTATATTATGCATTTGCGACTATACGCACCAAGCCGAGTGATGGCGCGACCCCGAGAACTTGTCGGCGAATAAATAATATAAAAAAATATAAAAACTAAAGTCCAGAACCTAGACTAGCATGACCCTTGACTGTCTTTTGCTGGACAGCCAAGTCACTATTAAATTTTTAATATAAAAAATCCGAAAATGTATGAAATTTATGAGTCAAATTGAAACAAATTATTGAGAGACTCTCACTTTCAAAGTAATGGCGTAAATATTCAATCTGAATCTATAACGCCAATAAACCAAACAACAACAACAACAACAACGTGAGCTGAGCTGAGTCGTTACATGTCGATAATTGCGATCGACTTATCGATAGTTGATGAATACTGTATCGTATCGTATCAGAGGCTGCCATCGTTAGGGGAAATCCTAACCGCTAGTGAGGATTGTTGACGTGAGTAGGGGGTAGGGGATACCCTAACGAGGGAAACTACTAGTGTACGGAAAGTTAGGGATTTGATGATTGTAGGGAAGTAGGGGCTTTTGAAAATTTCAAAAATCTTTCTCGTAATTTTCCAATGAAATCCCGATTATAATTCGCCCATTTTGCCCCCTCCGTCGAAGAAATTGTGATCAATATTTTGCAATTTCTAAGGACTATTTTTCACGGGAAAAACAGTACCTTCGTAGGCGAAAAAGTCGATTTCTGTAGGAAAAACATAGGTTCGATATTGGAAAATATGGTTAATTAGGCGTAGGGAAAAGATGGTGTCCGTAGGGGAAAATACCGCTGGGCGTAGGGGGAAATCAAAATGTTTGAGTGGCAGCCCTGTCGTATCCATAGAAACTCGTTTTTTGCGTTTTGGAGAGTCGGAAAGTTACGTTTTTTCAAATGAGTGACAGAACATCATACAGATTTGAGTCAAATACTGAAAAAAAAGTTTGCAAGAGTCTCTGCAGACAAGAAGAAAGAATAAAAGTATAGTTACATTGTAATGGTGTGTGTGAAACAATAGTTTTGTCTGACTTGGCCCTCTTCAGTTCAATTATCAGTCCCACATGTTTGATTTACAGTATGCAATGGCTGTGTGTGTGTGTGACGTATCTCTATCACACATACTGAAGTAGAATCTATTGGTCCTATACGACCACATACGCCAACACTTGGAAAAATGAACAAAGTTTGCACTGTGTGAATGAATGATTCTGTCCTGCCAAAACGGGACAAAATTTTGTTCAGGACACAGGCGCAGAAATTTTAGAAAATTAAAATTTAAAAAATGAAAAGTGAAGCGATGAAGTCCTTATTTTCAATTTAGGCCATGTTAAATTGATTTCATGTTGATCGTCCCGCCCCGTTCTTTTTTTCCGCCGCCCTCCTTATATTTGATATTTGATATATTTCTTTTTATTCAGAAACAAACAGCAGGAAAAAAAAGCGCCCTGGCAAATTCTGAAAAATATGCTTGCGGGGGCGACAATATCCAGTAAAGCCGCCCGGAAATTAGCCGCGCCGATCTAAACGTTAGTGACTATCGCTGCCGACGACTTTCACAAAACGGCCAATAAAACAAACATGCCTGGCCACTGAAAACCAGCCAGAACATGGGAAAGTAAAGAAATAGTCTGACTGCAAACTTATTTATTCATGGATATTGAGTTAATCTACCATAGTAACTAATGATGTTGGACATGTTCCCTGCCGCACACAGGCACGGGGGCCGGGTTCAAAGTCCACTGCTAGGTCAAAACATTTTGAATATATGTGTATGCTTTTATCGTCCTTTTACATTTTTTAAATGATGCCTACAACTAAACCACTAATGTATTATAATTACATTGCGAGGACATCAATTATTAGGCCTTATAGCTTCATGTTTTTCCTTGATTCTTTTCTTCTAAGTTGTTTTTTTTTTCTATCTTTTTTTAAATTTTCTCTCCTTCTACTCCTCCTCTTCTACTCCCCTCCTTTTTCCCCTGTTCCTTTTTTCTTCTTCTCCTCTTCTTCCATCCTGCTTTATTTCTTTTTTTTCTTTTTTCTTTTCATTGTTTTTCTTTTCTTTACTTTTGTTTCCTACTTCTTAATTCTTGTTTTTTGTTCCCTTCTTATTTTTTCTGTTAATTTGTCTTTCTTTTCTTGATTTTTTTTTGTCTCTTCCTCCCCCTCCATGAGTTTATGAACTAGTCCAAGAATACTGCCTGACAGAATTTTCTGATGTTTTACATGCAGTCTTCCTCAATTCCATTTTTTTCTGATGATAATATTGTAATTTTGTTTATATAGACTTTTTTTTCTGTTGTATTTGTTTGTTATCTGGAATTTGAAATAAATTTGAATTGGAATTGTGAATAAAAACTCGTTTTAATAAGGCAATCACTAAAATACAAATATATTCATTGTGTTCAATTCAGGTAAATACTGTGAAAAGTACCCCTCCCCACATTTTTAAAAAACCCAAAGTAGCCCCCTCCCCTCCAAATTTTTACGGTAGGGAAAAAAGATCCCTAGACAAAAGACAAATTCCCCCCCCCCCCCCTGCTGTGTACAGTATGTCACATAACTTTATATCCTTGAACGTTCATCAGTAAGTCTTCATAAAACAATTATTAAGAAGTGGAAGTAGCCCCCGAAAAATTGAGCCCCGAAATGAAAACAGTAGCCCCCCGAATGTTCAACTTGTTTTCAATTCTTTGTCCAAAAATAAATATAGAGTTGAAATTTGATATATATAAATGTGCTATCAGTGTTTTTCTTTCAGGAAAGAGGAACATTTGAATTTTGCCTTAACATTTGATACAGTCAACAAATCTTGGTAGTGGTTTCTTGGCATATACAGTACTCCAATTCTAATTTCAAATAATGATGGCATCCTTTGGTAGGGTATAATGCGCATAGCTGAGATTTCGATTTAATACATGCATGGGTCATCCCCTTGGTATTTCAAGTTTATGAGACTGAGGGTTTTAAATACTTGACATTCAATATCATTGACGTGATGGTAGTATGCATGTCACTTAGTTAGCTTCTTCTGCTTGAGGCAGCTTTCCTGTATGCAGACTTGGATAGACCAAAGCTAGCCATGTAGGTATGCCTTCAAGCTTCAATGAAAATGTGAAATATGGCATGTCTTCATGTTAGATCTATCTACATAAATGTATAAACAAACAATTACAAAATCAAGACAAAAATGACAATGATATTTACAATTACATATATTAAAATAAAGCAATTAATATTAAAAATAGACAAAAAGAAAACCTGTTGAAGAAAGCCAAAATTGATATTTTAGGGCAAATCAAACTCACTTACAGCAACATTGGTTGATGTACATATTCAATTTTGTATTATATATATTTGTACACGTGCAGCATCTTGGGAAAAATACAATATCAAATAAACATTGGTACACCCTCCTCCTCTTTTCAAAAAAACCGGACGATCAACATGTAATCAATTTTACATGCCTTATGTTGAGGTATTGTGTAAACTATCCATTTTGAGCAATATTTCAGTATAAATTTGTTCAGAAAGGTGAATTTCAGAGCACATTCTTGTGCCACGACTGCATGAAAACAACCACTCATTACTTTGTGCACAAAAGTATAGAGTTGTCCCCATGTGTGATCTCTGTAAGATTCGACTGCCCACTGTCTATGATTCGACCATATGGGAATTTGCATTGTGAAACACTTTGTATATTGTAAGTTATGTATAACGTTTCATTTACCACATGTTATTACAGCTCACAGACCGTCAGTAGGCGCAATTGAATTAACCTGCCCTATTTGCGCCTTGATTTAGGACATGGACTAACGTTAGATTCTCTCAATGAAACAGTCAACTCAGGGCCATGCATTTTTTTACGTAAGGTCACAATGACAATGTTTCCTAAAAGTAAAAAAATTGAAATATGCACATTGCTTACGTGGCGAGGATCATCAAAAATGCACTAGAAACATATAATCTAAATTGAAATTTGATGCTTTTTTTTTACACCGTATCGGCGATAGGCAGGCCATAGTCAGAAGTGCAGGGGAATGAGAGCCAATCAGCTAGCCAATCAGCAATCTTCCCTGCACTACTGATGCCACACCAGGCCATGAATCAACCTCACACAGTGCACAAGAAGCTGTACATGGATGTGGATTGAAATATTGTTTGTATTCAATTTCCCAATGACTCTAATTGTAATAATTTCCATTGTTTATTTGTCTGTTCACAGTATGATGAATTGATGGCAGCAAGAGAGAGTGTGGTGAAGAAGTAAGTCCACTTAATTGATTTACATCACCTGTAATTCTGAAGTAAAGTAGCCACCCCCCCCCCCATGGTACAATTTTTTTATCCCTACATTTGCATAATAATCCCCAAATCATTATCATAATGATATCAGAAGAAGAAGAAGGTGGAGAAGGAGGAGGTGGAGGAGGAGAATAGTAATTACAATAATAATTTTATTATTATTATTATTATCATTATGCTACTACTACTACTACTACCACTTAAAACAAGGAATAATAATAGTAATAATAATAATAATAATAATAATAATAAATATAATAAGAAGAAGAAGAAGAAGAATGTAATGCTAATGAAAATGATGAGGATGATGTAATCAAAATCAAAACAAATCCACTCTTAAAATGATGTACAGAGCTTAAGACAAGGTTCAAGATCTTACCACCATTTGACTGACAAAAGTGTGAAAAAAATATTTAAGGGGGAAAATTACATGTTAAAAAAAGAATTTAGGTCGTTTGTAGGGTAAAAATAAATGTATTTTCAGTTTTTGAAACCTAGAACCTTGTATCTTTCATACTTTTTGAGGAAAAATCAGATTTAAGGCCATTTTTGGCCAAAAAAAGGCCATTTTGGGGTGACAAAATTTTTCACCAGCAACATTGAAATGGTTGTAGTCAGGGTTGGGTTTCTTCCGGAAAAAACTAGTTTTTTCCGGGACGGCGGAAAAAACTGGAAGAAACCCCTTTTTCCGGTTTTTACCGGAAAAAACTGAAAAAACCTCCATACAATATTTCCGGGCCCAATAAATGATATGAAATGCAAGTAATTTTAGGAGAATTAGAAACATTAACATTACAACAAATATAATTGGCAACAACATATTTAACAGACAACAAGAAAAAAAAAAACTACTTGCCACAATCTAAATCCAAGAAATTAATATTTGAAAAAAATAATTATCCTTCCAAAGATCTGTAATAAAGGCACATAAGCAGTGTACTGTATACGCTGAATATTTCGCGGTGGTTTTATTTTCGCGAATTTCTGCGACTTACTGAACGCGAAAATTTTCACTTCCTGATATTTCTGTACAAAGTGAATGTAAATACAATAAAATCGCGAAATATACACTCGCGAATATCCTGTCTTGAGGCAACAACATCGCGAAAATTATAGACGCGCAAATATATGGCGTATACAGTTATACTATTAATGTACATGAGCTAGCATGGATCTTCCTTTCATGTAAACGTATTTGATAAATGTCCTTAACTTATTTACATTTTTTCTTTTATTTTTGCTTAGTTTTTGTTTAATTTAGTATTCAACATCATGTAAATTGTTATTTTCCTAAAAGTAACTGACAACATCTTTTGACTTCCACTTTGCATGTGTTACTACTTAGCTTGTTTTCATATTAAAGCACAGTAAGTTTTGGGGATTTTTATTTTTATTTGGAAGTTTATGGCCCAAATGGTAATATCACACCAATACAGATTCTGATATGTCTTAAATTTTTTTTTTATTATTAATGAAACTCTTACGGGGGAGGGGGGGGGGGGGAAGCAACAGGATTTTGGACTAAATTCAACATTACTACATCCAAAGGGCTTAATAAGGCTTAAGCGTTATCTGAATTAACCTCATACCAGAAAGAGGCAGACTCTGAATCATTCTGATGAAGGTATGAATTAGCTACCTACACCTTATTAACCCTTTGGATGCGTATAATTGTAAATTTAGTCAAATGGAGATCCCCTCCCCGCCGCGCTCCTCCCCCCCCCCCCACCCTCACCGCCGGCCGACCCTGATTTTTCATAATAATTTTACAAAAAAACTAGACGCATCAGAATCTGTTATTGGTGTGATTCATACTTTGGGCATAACCTTTCAAATTAAAAAAACACACCAAAACTAAACTTGCACTTTAATTCATTTAGCATACTTTGAGAGTGCCTGTCTGCCACAACCATAACTGTATCACTGATATTATGGTTCGCATCAAAGCAATTGTCTAAACTTTTGACAAAAATGTGACCAATTTAAGTGTCTGGCACAACAGCTTCAACCAGTGGAAAAAATACACGGGGGCCCCGAAATGGCCAAAAAGAGCCCTGTAAATTGCCATAGGGAGAGTGTCTGGGAACATGAAAGTAGCCCCGAAAAAGATTTATTTATTTTTTTAAGCTGCTAATTTGACTATTTTTGCCCATGCTATAAACTGAGCTACATTGCTAGTACAATCAACTGAGTACAGTTACATGTAGTTGCATGGAGAAGTGACCATGAATAGGAGGGAATCAACAAACTATGGTTAGAAGTTCATAACCAAACAGGGAGACAAAAAAAACAAAGAGCTGTCCTGTTTTATTATAGTTATGATAGTTTATAAAATGAAAATCTTGAATATAATAAAAAAAAATAAACACTTAGGAGGTTTTTCCGTTTCTTCGAAAAAGCGGAAAAAACCTGTTTTTTTCCGGGACGGAAAAAACCGGTAAAAACCGCGAGAAAAACCGCCTGCGGAAGAAACTGCCAACCTGGTTGTAGTATTCACAAAATAGGATTTATCTCACTTTTTTTTGTTTATTTCCATTAGTTCCTAGCATTTCTTTCCAGTGACACTGTATTTGCTGTAATTTACTACGTATTTTACATGTGGTAACCAAAGAAATTACCCTTTGCCGTGACAAATGATACCCCAAAAAGCCCATTTTCAGAGTGATGCGCCTTTTGACGCTCTAACATCTGATAGGAAGAGCTAGAAGGCTGAATTTCCCCTCGTTTTATGCAGAATTTAATTGCTTCGAGCTTATTAGGATTTGATTTTACTTCTGAATTGAAAAACTGGAGAAAAATGCAAAAAATGCTACCCCCACCCAAAGTGTGAAAAAATCAGGCCATTTGTTAAAAAAATATTTAGGAAACCAATCATGCCACAGGCCTGAAAATTTAATGATTATGCCAATATACTTCCCCATAAGTGATTAGATTTCTGATACAGTAGCCCTCATACTTTGTTCAAAATAATTTTTTTAACACTTTCAATTGACTGATTTTGGACCCAAATATGCAAAACACACCCTGTCAATCTACTCAAACTACCCACCTGTTCATATGATACATTTGAATGCCAAAATGCAGTATGCATACATTAGTTGTGGCAATGTCTGGCAAGCCTCCAGCCACCTGTCAGGTTGCTAAGAGCAACCTTTGTCAGACAGATTTGGTATGCATAAAATGTGTATTTACTATGAAACTGATCTGAAGCAACATGTGCCCTAGTCTGGCTTCTAGACATTACATGTACAAATTAACGTGTCTCTATATTGATAAGAAAACTACTATCTTGGTCACTGCTCTGAATAATACAAGAGTTTTGATTAAAGGCAAAGTAGTATGTCTGGGGGTAAAACAGTCAGAGAGTGAGTGTACTATGGAGGTCAAAAAAGTTGCATGGTCTAGAACGGAGACTACATATGCCCATTAGCTTCAGCTGCAACATACCCAAACAAAAACAAATTATGACATATCTAAAAAACGAAAGCATATTTTGCATTTCTGACTTCAGAAATGGATTCAGCACAAAATTTCAGGACTAGAAAACATATCTTTCATTACGAAACGTAAAGTTCATATTTTGGGGTATTTGGCAGTCAAATGGTGGTAGAACCTTGACCTTGTCTTAATAGGATGGAGTAGGTCGGCATACTGTTGCATGATCACCACCACCATTATCATGATTTATTGTATATTATATTCATTATTATATATTTATTATATTATTATTATTATTATATATATTTATTATATTATTATTTTATTTTATTATTATATTATTATCATTTTATTATTATTATTATTGTTATTGTTATTGTTTATTGTTGTGTTGTTGTTGTTGTTTGTTCATTATTATTATTAAATGAGATGGTAAGGGGGCCTACTTCAATTTTGATTTTTATGATGATTGCATGGTATATTATGAACACTGTGAAGTAAATTAAGGGCTGTACTGTTGTGTGATTTTGGAGGGTTTGTTTTCTAGAATGGGTAATAAATCACTCTGAGCTGTGAAGTATTTTCTGTGCTGGTTCATTATAAAAAAAATCTTCCAAAGCCCAATTTGTTTGGACAAGTACATATAACTATACTATAATTCAGTTCAAAATTTGTTCGAAGTACCATGATTACTGGTAGTAAAGAACATGTTAATGCTTGCATTTTGTACTGAATATTAAAAAAGAAGAAAATAATTTTGCAACAGTAATGATATCACAGCCTTGACAATGCAAAACATATGCTTATTTTACATAATGACTTATCCACAGTGAGCTTGCCACAAATCAAAAAGCACAGTGGACAGAAAATCTAGAGGAAGCCAGTGCTTTCAGAAGATTGCGAGGAGAGAAATCGGCTCTGAAGAGGGAAATAACAATTGCCAGCAAAGCTCTAGTCGAGGTACAGTAATGTATTAGATTTTTTTCGCGATTTGTTTATAATGTAGGTTTCTTTGTGATAGTGCACCAGTTTACCCACTTATAACCTCACTGGGGTACTGACAGTACCAGCCAGTTTGCCAAGAAGACAATCATTTTTGTACCTCGTAATTCCAAATTTTGATGTTGGTGAATAGACTACAAACAATATTTATCCAAATGACAAAACATTAAAACTACTAACTGTGTTTTCAAAAAAAGATTTTTATGAATTAGATTTGAATATTCAGAGAGAAGTGAATTTTTGAAAATAACGGGTTATATGCACAAAGCTACCAAAGAATCCAGTTCTGGCTGACACATCTGAATTTTTGTCCAGCAACCAAAGTGTATAAGTATACAAGCCACTTAAATGGCTATAAAAAGTGAATCTAGGTATCTTTAAAATGTATTTCAAAGATAACATCACCTAATTGTACACACATATTCCCATGCAGCTGAAGGGATACATCAAGTGCAAAGTTTGGGCTTTCTAGTTATATTCCTAATTACATTTAAGTGCCGTGTAAAATGCTGGCAACTGCCAAGATATTACTGTAAAATTACTTTAAAATCTGTTTTTTTCATGGATTTTGATTGTTAAATTAAGTCAGAGGTGCAATTACAGTGTAAGGGAATGGACCCAAAAGTTATTCACAATAAATTGTTCTCATATAATAAGGTACTATATTTACTAAGGAGGATGTACAGTGCATGCAGGGCCATGCACTGGCAGTGATGTGGTTGTGGTTTGGGGTTGGGCCACTCCGAGTCATCACTTCAACCATATAAATAACTAATACTATAATAATTGTATAAATGGAAAATGTTAGCTATAATACTAAATACCTATATATATGTTACACAGATTATAGTGACCAATCCTTTGTAATTAAAGATCAGAATACATTTATAAACAAACTATCAATGTAGGCTACATGTATTGTGCTATGCAATAAAACAGAGAAGTAGTTTCATTTTCCCCCAGATCTCTGACAACCACTCCTTGGTAATAAAATACACTTCAGCCAGTTTGATTTATTCCAACTGTGTTCCCATGACAACCGTGCTTGGCAAGTACTTCGCTAGGCTGAATTACAGGCTTAAGGTAATTGTTTATAACACCACCATGTCATAGTACTTGTGACCTTGCTAACAGGTGTCAATAAGGTCTGGCACTAAGACTAATGGCTATCGTTCATTTGTTGAAAGTTTTGGACTGTGAGTCATCACAGGCTACTACTCAAACTGTTCACATACTCGAGGCTTTACTCCATAACAACGTACAGCTACTATTTGCACAAAATGAAAGTAATTTCTAGGCGTGTATGTGTGTGAGACTAGCTTTTCTCTGAAACTACTCTCGCCAGTGGTATCAGTGCCTTCTACTATCTGACCACAAATATTCTTCTGTCGCAACCGACACATGCAAACTCTGCCCTGCCTACCGACATCCGTCTCAGAGTTGGTATTAAAGCAATTAATTCAAAACCACATTCTACCAGCCTGTGCTTGGCAATCCTACCACTAAAACAAAGGAATGTATTTGTGCCGCACATGTGCCTAGCTAGATACTGTACGGGTGTGACACCTGATATGTAATTATACTGAGTTTATACCCAATATTGTATTTGGCTCAATACTATAAGCCTAGCTATCATTATTAAAGGAATAATCCGTGTATTATATTGTAACAACTACTGCATACGACAATTATCCCCAACAGTGATACAATTCGTTCTCACAAATTAGTTAATTAAATCTGTTAAAGTGACAAATGTTAGTATATCACTTCAACATACATGTAATAAAGCTATCCTCTGATCTATATCAACAATATGATACCAAACACAAACCAAAATCAAATATATACTATTTAATAATGACATGTTTATATGAAATGATATAAAATACTTACATGACTACATGACTTCAAGGAGTTCCAGTCACCAGTACTGCAAACTACATTTTTGTATCGGCTCTTCTTCCACTGTATTCAATAAACTGTTGCTCTGAGATGCTCATGTGATTATGAGCCCCAAAGCAAAATTCACTTTTCCAATCCACATGGTGTGAATAGGCTATCTTAATATTCTTCCACCAACTGTCATCACACTTGCAGGGAGTGATGACTCGGAGTGGCCCAACCCCAAACCACAACCACATCACTGCCAGTGCATGGCCCTGCATGCACTGTACATCCTCCTTAGTAAATATAGTACCTTATTATATGAGAACAATTTATTGTGAATAACTTTTGGGTCCATTCCCTTACAACAGTATGTACATAATAGCAGTAAGAAATTTATTATCATTTTACAGAATGGATAAATGCAGGTAAATTCAGACGTTATCACACTAAACTGGCAGTGGAAATAGCATTGATTGAAACTGTCAGTGAAGAAACCTGTGTGTTCAATTGATCATGGTTGTGTTGGATTCATTTTCTAGGTCCGGAGAGCAGCGCTGAAGCAACAAATGGAAAAGGAGTATGCAATGTACGAGCAGGAACTGCAGGCTCAGGGAAAAGCATTCTACTTCAAGCGGGACTAATGTAAAAATGTGCCACCCGATGATGCTCCCCTGACATCTGGTAGTCAGAATCATTCCAGGATGATGAAGTTTTCTGGAATGACTGATACCCAGATCAGTGAAATTAAAGTGAACAGATAATGACAAGACAATTTACTGGGATCTTACCGATGTCCTTCCACCAAATTCTCTTAAAGTAGCAATTTTTCTGAAGAAAAAAAATTGTTGCAAACCCAGGTACATTTGGAATGTGCCATGTTGTCTTCTTGTAAATATGTCATCACATTATCAATAACCCGTTAGTTCAGCAAGCAATGTACCAGCAGTCCCTGTGAAATTGACATCATTTTGGGGGTATTTGAACATCGGCTGACCCGTCTTCAATGAGATTTTTCTCAGTGATGATTTTTTTGTGTAACAAATTTCTTAGTTGCATCAGCATATATGACAATAGTTCTGACAAAATATTCTGTTAATTTCTTCCAAACATTCTGTTCTATATAAAAAAAAAATGTATTCACAGTATTATCTGTATTGTTAGAATTATTGATATCTACAGTGTATTGTATGCTGACTTGAATTATATACAGTGCACTCTCGTTATAAAGAACACTGATATAACAAAATTTCATTATGAAGAAGTAAAATCTGTGGTCCCGTATCTTGAATTTCCTTTGTATTGTATTGTTTTTGCAACCCTGATATAAAGAAATTTCGTTATAAAGAACAAATTTCATGGGTCCCAAGGTCTTCTTTAAAACGAGAGTGCACTGTATTGAAGTTTATAACATTTTAAATACTCAACTGCATAAAGCATACAGTTGAGTTGCAGGCTTCGTGTATCAGAAATAACCTGTATTAAATTATTTTAAAGAATTTATTTGCTTTGTTGCTGGGTGAGTGGTGTTGAAAGTAGCTGTTATTTGGGTGGGATACAAAATCGTATGTGGTAGAATTTCCAAATAAATATGAAGTCTGCAGATTTATTTTGGGTATACTGTGGCTTTTCAGTGCCATTTCAGCACCTTATTCTGGTGTCACCATCAGGATAAAACTTGCCAAAATTTAAAATACTCTCTGTTAATCAAATTGTTTCCTGCCTATTGCAAGTGCTTGTGAAAAAAAATATTATGCAGATTTCAAGATATTCATGTTAGGAATTTTGATTTTTGGAAAATTAGACCAAATGTGTGAGTGTAATTATCAAATTTCCTTTAATTTCGTGAGTAAAGCATTAAATCCTGTATTATTATCCAGTGCTGTTGTCGAGGCCAGTCTTGAGGCCACGTTTTGTTGGCCTCGGTCTGGGTCACCTGTTCAAACCCTATGGAAAGGTAGTATTTTGAGGCAGCCGCGGCCTCAGAATTTGCATATTTGACTGTGATGTTGATTAGGTTTCAAAGTAACGGTCTCAGTTTCCAGGGTGCTGGGTGTTGATCAGCTGTTAGAAATAAACAAAAACAATGTATGCAACAGTACATGTATCACCCCTTTGCAAACATGAACTATTGAACTTTCACTATTGTGATCTAAAAGCAATATATCGCTGACTCTGCTAAATGTACACCTGCAATGTTCACCACCGTTTATTTAATTCCAAAGTTCCAAACTATACAAACCAAAAGAAGTATTCAATTGTGTAGGCTATGCAAATAAAGTTACTAACCAGTAAACTAGGTGCTTTTAATCTCATCTATATGCATGTTACTCCAAATTTCAGTATTTAATTCAATTTGCTAAAATCTATTTAATCTTGGTGCCGCTAATTTAGATCATGTATACGATGATGCATGACCATTGTTAAGACTAGGAGAATTGCAATTTCATAACTCAAAATATATTTTAATTATTTGGATATTTTATGCGGAAAATGTCATTTAATTTCCATGGATAGTATGTATGAATTCCAGAGAGTAAAGCAATTGTAAAAAACATGCAATAAACACTGTGGCTGAAATGTAGGGCCGTGTGGACACGGGCGTGTCAGTTGCAAAACGATGGCTAAAAATACAACAAAGCATACCCACACACACACACACACACACACACACACACACACACACACACACTCCATACATACATACATACACACATACACACACACATCCATACATACATACATACACACACACACACTCACTCTCAAAATAGGAGCAAACTGTTGATCACTTTGTCACATTTGTAAATGGAATGCCTGATTTTGATATGAATTCTACGATTGCCTGTACAGGAAAACTCAACACATTTCAGTGGCACGTTGTATGAAGGCTTATCTGTCAAATGAACTGTGATTTTTATGTATTCTTATCAACAATTTTTGCAGACACTCGGCAATTTTGTCAAATGAAACTTATTTGATGATGTGGACCTTGGTATATATTTATTTCTACAATTATACGGTATAATGCGTAATGTATATTGATATAAATTGGAGTTGTATTGAGAGAATATAGCAGGCTGTACAGGAATGCAAGATTGTAAATAAATTATCCTCTTGGAAACATACCTGGTACATGTAGTTTTATTTGTTACAATTGGGTGTTCTTGATTGTCTGGCTTGACTGGCTATGATATAATCTGGAAAGTCATAACACCACATAGTCAATAAATACTGTTGCAAACAGCACAATTTCACTCATAACAAAACTAACAAAACCATGATTCATGAAATGTGATTATATTTATTTCAATGAAAGCATCAACTTTTCCACCAATTGCGAAACAAAGTATATATAAGACTGTGAACATCTAAAAAATACACTCATATCTTGAATATCTTGGCAAGTTAATATCTGTGTATAAAAAAAATCCAAATACTCAATACAAATTTCAAGAGAAATAAATGTACATGGCAGATCCTCAAACATATAAATACAAGATACATCTTTTTTTTAAATGTTAAGTTCAAAATTCCCATAGTGCAGCAAATAGTAAGTTAGTTCCAAACAATCATAAACCAGATGCATTGCAAATAATCAGAGTACATTTTGAATACCTTCAAGAAAACCATATACCAAAGGTAACAAGAAGTAGTCGAGCCTGATATTTATTCACAGAAACGCCAATGTTGAATTTGGTAAATAAAAATCCAACATAATTGTTCTGTTTCCACTTTATTCCCCCAATCTGTGCCACAAATAAAAAAAAAATATCAACAACACGCTTGCACACTAGCCAGCACCATATATTAAGAGATTTATCTGAAGATCAGAAAATATTAAATATCTATCAGTTCCTCTCTGTGTTTGTAGTAACAAATGTATATGAAGAAATATTCAAAAGACGATAATGAATACTGGGCAAATGATTAATTTATAAAATGACTTTTTGACAATCATTAAGACCAAATTCTGTGGAAATCACAAATGAGCAACTCGGCTATGATTTTGTGGAAAAAGGGTAAAATGAACACAAAGTGGTGCATCATTTCTTCCTGTGTTTATGAAGAGATTTATCCGTACAGGAAATTTGAGAAGTACAGTGCACTCCCGTTACAACGAACACGGTTATAACAAAATTCCTGATACAATGAAATAGAAATTCAGGTCCCAAAATTGATATCTATATATCTTTATATACTTTCAATTGTTTGGTTATAACAAAATTTCGATACAACGAAAGAAAACTGCCGGTCCCGAGGCCTTCGTTGTAACGGGAGTCGCCTGTATGTATATTAATATATTTCCTTCCACAAAAAAAAAATGACAGAAATGAAATCTCGGGTAAATTTCATGTAATTAAATTGAATGAGATTGAAAGTAACAGTTACCGGTATATGAAAAAAATCAAACATATGATCTGATTTGCTGATTTCAGATTCCTATAGAACTTTATCTTGTATGAAATTTGCCAGTTAAAAATCCTTGACAGAAACTTAATCTTTTTCATTTTGCCCAATTTTCTTTCCTGTATCTGATATCTTTCTAAGATTTTTTTTTTCATTTAATGTGACATTTCTTCAATTAAAATTCCAACTTATTTTACTATTAGAAGCACAACTTATTGCTCGAGTTCCCTTCCCCCCCCCCATTCAATTTTTCACCATTTACCAAAACTATAATACTCAACGGTTGGGCTTGAAACAAATTTTAACAAAAAATTACTGTTAAGTTGTCAATGGAAACATTCCATTCATTTTATATTAAAAAAAATAATTTCCTAGTAGTCTGTATCATTGCTTGAGGTTTCACAATACAATGTTGTTGCTTTTAAAGTAATTTACACACATCTTGTTTCAGCTGACGAATTTAAAAAAAGTTTATTCCTAATTTATTAGGAAATATTTGCATTTTGTTACATCTCCATTTCAAGTTGAAATTTAAACATTACTATTAAACGGAACTGTAAAAAGCTTTGTCCACTATAACAAATATTGATATCAAGATAACTTTATTTTCAATAATACAAATGATTTGGTGTCTCCCTCTCGCACAAACATGACATTTTCTGTATGTTTTTTAAAATATCGTATGGATGAATAATGCTTTATACAAAATATATTTCACATATATAAATATAGATCATTTGCTCTAAGAATATGACATTGTTTAAAGTTTCCCCAAAATAGGAGTTTATACTACACTCCATGACAAGCATATCACAAAAAAAAAAATTAAAAATGAATAAATAAAAATAAGAGTTGCTACTTCTCGGACTTAAAATAACATTTTTTTCTGAAAAATCGCCGTCATCACCTAGAGGTTTGCCATTTTTAACACAAAATGAAACAACACTTGCACACTTGCATTTTACCACACAATAGTTAAATACAAGTGTTATTACACTAAGTCCATTGACAACAAACTACAAACAGGGTCACATTTGTTCAACATAAAAAATATCTGACTGCGAGTCTCCTTTGGCACTAGTATGTTACTTCTCTATAAACATTTTATAATGAGTATAATCAAAGATCCTGTGGCACCGCAAAAACAAGATTTCCACATTATTTAAATTCACCAGGAGATCATCTAATTAGAATTGTGCGCTAATTCCGACCAGGTCTCTATAATCGGTGCAACAATATTTATTTGTGTTTTTTTTTTTCTTTCAGTTGAAAAAGAAATACGTCTTAGTTCAATTCAAATGCAATCATACTGGATTTCTTTTCTTTTTCAGTGATCAACTGTAAGTGACTTATCACAGAAACAGACAGGTGGCCTTAGCAGCCACCTCTTTAAAGCAGGTAACCTACCTACAGTGGTCACCAGTTTCCTGCCGAGGCCAAGACTGCCCCAAAATTTACATTCCCACAGGGTTTGTAAACTAGCCTCAGATCGAGGCCAAGGACTCCAGAATTCGGCCTCGAGGCCGGCCTTGGCACAACACTGATGGTTACTGAAATAATTCCTCTTGGAGACAATAGGGAGTTTTAGATTTTGTGACGTAGCTCATGACGCAGAATCTTCTCTCCTCTTACACAGCATTCTCCTCCTTTCCTCACGTCCTGAACTGTCTTGCTTTAGATTTCTTGTTGCGACGCGAATGACACAAATTTCTACCAGGGACGTTTGAATGCGCATGTGCGCATGCACGTTACAGTATGTTACGCAGTATGCATTAGCATTCGCTGGGGATGCGCAGTCTGAAGCCCTCCGCACACTACACGATCGGCTACGATCCGATTTTGACAATAAATCACAGTAGCATTTAACATCGGAATTTTAACAAATAAAAATCAATTTGATTCAAGTTCTGAACAATAATATGAACACTTAAAATGGGATTTTGGTGCACTGTCAGCCTTGATCCTGGAGTAAAGGCCAAATTATTTTGAAATCGTAGACAATTGTAGGACTACTTTGACGTCACTACAATTCGGAGCCAATGTGGCTTTTCCTCCCACGAGGGAACTTGAAAATGGCTGTATTTTCGATTTTACTATCTGTACGACTATTCAGAACCTTAATAAACAAATTGTGATGTCTTTAAATGTTTATATCAAATGCTATCCCCTTTTCTTCCGAAATCAGATCATAGACCGATCGTGTACTGTGCGGTGGGCTTAACATGCCTAGTTCTACGCAATCGAAGTACAGATCAAACTTGCTGCGTAAAAACGTAAAATCGGCTGAGAACTGTTGTGAAATGAAAGACAACGCAGGATCGACCGAGTTGAGCCATTTCAGGCCACATCAGAAGATTCCACGTCATGAATGACAATCTAAACTCCGCTCATTTACATGTGTAACAACCTGTCTATAGCAGCTGTCTATAAGAGCCCCATTCTTTGCTTTCCTTGCTTGGCCACTGTAGAAAGGTTTCACTGCAAATTTATTCTGCTATATATCTTACATGGATTCTCTTATAACAATGTTTACAAAGCAAGATGTACAGTATATATCTCAAATATATCACATATAAAGTACAAAGTAGAAGAGATGAAGATGCCTAGTTCTATCCAAAAAAATAAATGAATAACTAGAAAAGTTCGACTGCGCGCAGTCGATGGGTATGCCTCCGCCCAATACGCCCACTATGTACATGAGAGCTAACAACCTAATTATATCACAGTTAGCACTCGTACTGAAGTTATAGGTTTGACACAAAGATTCATTGACCTTGACTTGACCCTGATCGTTGACTCCTGAGACTCCACCAAACATATGTCTTTTCGTTATGAACCTAACTGCCAAATATACATCAACAGTGAGCACTCCTAACTGAAGTATATAAGACGAAAATGAATCTTGGGACAAATCATTGACCTTTGAACTTGATCTGTTGACCTTTGACCCCTGCGACTTACCAAATATTTGTCTTTTGGTTTTTGAAACAATAACCACAAACATTACAAACAACAGTGAAACACTCCTTACTGAACTATAGGCCGAAAAAATGGAATTGTTAGGACAGAAGTTCATTGCACTTGACCTTGACCTTGACCTGTTAACCCCTGTGCTCTTACCATAATATTTTTTTTTGTTTTGAATCTAACTACCAAAAGCATTAACAGTGAGGCAACTCGTAACTGAAGTTATACCAGGCACAAAATGATTTTGGGACAAAGGTCATTGCTTGACCCTTCGCCTTGACTTTGACCCCTGTGACTCTTACCAAATATTTGTCTTTTCAGTTTCTTAACCATACCCACCAAATTACATCAACAGTGGCACTCCTAAGTGGAGTATGATAGCAGAAAATGTTCATTTTAGGAACAACAGTTCATTGCCTTTGACCTATTCGACCTTGACGGATTTGTCCCAAAACATGCTAATCAATTCTCCTTGCTAAGTGGTCTACCCTTGGTCCAGTATCAATAAATCCCATCAGCGGCTACTTCAGTATCTTTTCACAAGAAGTCGTGGACGCCTCCGGGACGTTAGCGCGACCCACGGACGTACGGACGGACAACCCCGAAAACATAATTGCCTCCGGCTCCTTACAGGCGGAGGCAATAAACAATTGACAAAAATACAAATTACGGGCAAGACTCC